>BMAW01106340.1:105431-124026 GCA_019974015.1 Nephila pilipes | reverse complement strand
AAAAAAAAAAAAAAAAAAAAAAAAAAAAAAAAAAAAAAAATTCAACAGTTATAATACACACGTATGATCGTGCGTAACACTCATCGTAGTCGCAAGGGGCGAAACAGCATTTGCAGAATAAAAAAAAATGGGTTAATAGGTCCCCTTTTACAGATATACATGCTTCGTACTGTGATTTTATGCTGGAAATAAGGAAGTTTATGAGTTCCTGTGGCAATTAGTCCCACTCGTTCAGCAACGCTGTTTTCAGCTCTTGGATGGTTTTCAGAGGGGGTTGCGAATTGCAATTGCCCTCTCCAGAGCGTCCAAGGCATACTCTATAGGATTGCGGTTTGAAGATCTGGCTGACCAATCTCCATTCGGTGAATATCCGCTCTTTCCAGAAACTCGTCAACTAGATAAGCTCTATGGGGACTCGCGTTGTCATCCAATAAAAGGAAATCAGGACCAACTGCGCTCCTGAAAAGGAGGACATAGAGCTCAAAGTACTCATCCCTATACCTCACAGCAGTCACAGTGCCTCTTTCAAAGACATGGAGGTGTGTGATCCAACATGATTTCTGCCCAGATCATCAAGCCTCCGCTGATGTAATGGTCAATTTCTCAGACATTGGAGGACATCTAACGGGACCCTGGTTCTTACTATATGAAAGTACGGCGAGAATCACTAGTTAGGCTGAACCGGAACTCATCAATGAAGAGAACGGTTACCCATTGATCCATGCTCCAATCTCTATGATTTCTGCACAGTTTTAAGCGGACTCTCCTATTCGCAGAATTGAGCGGGACGCGAACAGCAGGTCTTCTTGCAAATAACCCTCTCTCAAGAAGTCCTCTGGAAACAGTTACCCTTGAAACTTGGGTTCCTGTGGCCGCATTCAACTCATGAAAGGCCTGAGAAGCTGTAACATCCCTGTTACGCCTCGTTATAATAGACAAATGGCGATCTTCTCTGGCCGTCGTGGATCTTGGATGACCTTACTCATGCTTTCTCTGTACAGATCCGGTATCCTGAAACTGCTTCCAAAAGTTGGACACGGTGCCAGGCATTAAATTGAATTATCTGCAAATCTGGATTTGAGACTCGCCTACTTCTAGCCTACCTACAATCAGCCACCTCATTCCATCATCTAAACGTTGGTCGTTACTCATTTTTACTGTTTGAATTTTAATTTAAGCAATTGCTTCAAAAACACCAAGAAGTTCATCAAAATATGCTAGCGAACGAAATGCGGATTTTGGCACGCGAGCTTATAAATCCTGTTCTCCAAATAGTTCCGCCCCCACACACGTATACGATTACGTATTCGACGTATAAGATTTGCATCTTTGTTTCAAAGCAGCATTTTTACATTTCGTTCAATTCTTTTCATGAAATTCGATAAAATATGCAAATTTTCTTAATTTTGAACACCAGTGCTTATATACGTTGAATACAAAATTAAAAATAAAGATTTTAAGTTTATGAAATTCAATTATTTCAACAAAGCTTCAATAATGAATAGGAAATAATAAAAAACCTTCAAACAAATAAAACAATAATAATTAGTGAAAAAAAATAAAAACGAAACTTTTTAAATTCTTTTCAAAGCGAAAAGCCTTAAAAATATTTATCTCCGATTTAAAGTATTTGATTGGATGATGCATACAAAAAATTTAATAGAAATTGGATCCCGATTTCAATTTAATTGTATTAGTAATTATAGTTTTATTCATAAATAATTAATAATTTCAAAAATGGTTTTTTGTTTTATTAGCATAATATAAAAATATTCGCATTTACCTTATGACGAGTAAGAAATACTGTGCACTGGAATGGAACGCCAGACATTTTATGCAGATCAATAGTGATTGAATCAACTCTGAAACAAAATTTAATTTTTCAAAATTAAAATATTGTGATTTTTGCGTTACAATTCAAAGTAAACATATAATTTCTATTCACAATCAGTAAAAATTTCAAGTATTGTTTGTTATACAAATCCGTTGCATACTAACAGTAATAATTTTAAAAACAATACTTTTAATAATGAATATAAAATTCAATGTAAAATATTTTTAATGCCTTTACTTTTAAAACTTTAAATTAAGAAACGTTCAAGTCAGATATAAATGAAGATATATAGACCATATGAAAATTATTTAATCAAATTGTAATTCATGAAGATAGAGGTAATCAATTCTTGTAAGAGGCCTAAAAAGGCTACAAGAGACAAATTTTATTTGATAAATTGCTTAGCAAACTCTAACGATGATCAGAAAGAGAAAACTGCTAATGATAAGTTGGAAACATTACGGACTTGTACATGGACATTACAGATAAGATTAGAATATTTTGGACTTGCTGTCAATGTCTATCGTTTTGTTAAAAATGGAGTGTGATTGCTTATTAACGTTGCACTGAGAAACAATACGAGGGCTAATAGTAACAGATCTCGTAATTTTGTAACTCGGTCAAGTAACGAGGATGGCAGGCAAGCACCTGAGCTGACACCTTCCTCTCCAAACTTCTACACCACTCCAAGCGAGGACTTGGGACCTCGACCATATTTAACGAACATCAGCACCGCTATATGGCGGATCTTCAGCCGCATCTGGGTTAGAGCCAACAACTCGATGAAAGCAACGTGGACCGCAAGTCTGCGACCATGACCACTAGGCTATGGCGGACACTTTTTGTTGAAAGAAATACACATTGACTTTCAGATTTATTACATTTTTATAAAACCATGTTTTAGATAGTAAGGTTAGCTACTGAGATATAACTTATTCTTTTATTTTTGATAGATCGTTAAGTCAAATCAATCACCTATCAAATCAATGAAAATATACCTTTGATATTCATATATTTAAAACAAAACGATGCCATAAAGTACACGAAAATATTTAGTAATAATATCAACATATTGCCATTAAATATTTTCATATTATATTTTTAAAAGGAGTTTCAATTAAGTGGATAGGGATAAGTAGGACAATGATAATTTTAAATAGAATTTCGTACATAAAAGCTTGTAAATATAAATGCCTTACGAGATCGGAATCACATAAATAAAAAGAATTACCTGTCAACTCCATCCAATAATTTCCGATGAGTTCGAGAGAAAATAGTAGCACCACCCCAGGCACCCTAAGTAAAAATTAAAATATATTTGCTTTTTTCTTCCTTTAATGTATCAAATGCACGTAAGAACTTTGTTTCAATAGTAATAATTTTTTTCACGTTTCGAGAAAACTCAATATCCATTAACTACTTTAAGAAGAAGACATTTAAAATTAATAAAATACTTAATATTGATATTGCTTTATTTCATAAAATTAGATAACAGGATAATTTTTTCTCATGACTCAACGTAGTCTTTTAAAACTATTTGTTAAATTTATTTCTCTTTGTCTTACTTTTCTCAATATGACAAAAAACTTAATCCCTTTTAAGGACTTATTAAAATGTATATGCACACACACACACACACACACACATGTATGTAGGCTTCAATTAAATTACTTACATCAACATGGAGCCACATGTTGTGTCTCTTGCAGATGTCAGACAGAGGTTTGAGTGGATCATAAGCACCCAAAACAGTAGTTCCAGAAGTAGCACAAACAAAGAATGGTACTTTTCCCTAAAATTAAATTTTATTATTACAAATTTTTACATACTGTTAAAGAACTCTGATATTTTGAACAAGTGAGTATAGTATAACATATAGACATACTTCACTCTTTGATTTCAGAACAGCTTTCTCCAATTCATCAGGCAGCATTCTTCCTTGAGAATCAGTAGGAACCAAAATGACACTATCTGTTCCTAATCCTAAGAAGAGAGCTCCTTTCTTTACAGAATAGTGTGCCTGTATTTGGGGAAAAAACAATCATTATTTTAGAACGGTCATATATAAAAGTAGAGCTCTTATTCAATAACCGCCACCAAAAACATTAGACTTTATGTTCAGTATTTATACTAAAACAATAATTATAAATTTATCTTCTCCATTTATGTAACTCAAAAAACACTAGTGCTTTTTGTTGAGATATTTTCACTGAAATGTACACATCACATTCGGGTGCAATTACTTAAAATTAATTAAATCACCTTTCATATTTAGGAAATATGACAACATATTAATTTCTTTTCGTTATTAATGTACTACTTTTATGAAATTAATGAAATAATCTTCTCTTGTCTAAATTTTTTTAGAGAATGTTATATTTTGGAGAAAATATATATTCTATTATGGAGTGCTTGACTAAAGTTTACCTCTTCTGAAATAAAGCATGTAAGAGGTGGAAGATCTCGTATTCCCTTAGTTTTCACAGCCGGGTTGACATGGAATCGTCCCAACGACATACCATACATGTTTGCCATAGAACCACCTGCAAGAATGTTACAACAAAAGAGTTTCATTGATAAGGCCAAACCATCTAGTCATTTCAAAACTTGTAGTACAAAGGATGAATTACCACTCATTCGATGTCTTCCAGAAAGTATTAAAATTACTTATGGTAATACTACTATTTCTTTCGGCTTAAAGAACCTCAATATATATAGATAAAAATGAATGAATAAGAGCTACGACTCAAAACGCCGATTAAATAGTGAGAAACAGATTGTTCCCTTATTGTTTATGTAATGAATGTACACTAAATTTGAGAAATAACTATTTACGCTATTTCAACGCGAGTGGGGTTGGTATATTTAATTTTTATTTAATATTATATAACAAAAATTTCCTGTTTCAAAATAAAGAACACCAATTTACGTTGCAATTCGATTAAGTAATTGATTATTAGCATCACACAAGAAAAAGCACAGCATCTGAGCTCCATTCTCTGATCTGATCACTACGCCAACCATCGCAAGTCACTACGCCAACTACTGCATTGCTCGAAAATTGTAAAAAAAGTAGACTTGTTTCCAATAGTCAATTTGCTTAGCATACTTGTGCTTTTATTATTGGTAATTACTTGAGAATTGGCATTAAATTTCCAGTAGATAAATTGACTCGGAACTGATTGATAAAGCATTTATGCATCTAATTCCACGGCTACTATAAGCTGTTTCTATTTCTGTTTTTATTAGCAAAGAAAATTACGATTATACACATTTATGATTGCGATACATTAAGCCTTTGATTAAACTCCTGACTAAAATCGGTAGTCTTAATTAAGTGTTAACTTTTTTTTTCTTTGTAACTGCTATGATGAACTACTCATATATTATTTTATAATTATTGCAAAAAAGTTTGCTGATGAGGAGTTAAAAAATGACAATAATACTAGTTAAATAAGTTTTTATAATGGTAATTATTATTGCAAAAACATCCAATTTGTTTGGAATTCAATTAAGGTACAACAAATAAACGACAATTCAGAATATTTGATTCATACATAAAAATTTTAGCTTATGCAAAGTATATCTTGAATTAAGAGTTTACCTGGACAAAATATTCCTTCACCATCTTCCCAACCAACCAACTGAATCATCGCATCGAGTAAAGCCTTTTCCAACAGAACAAACACTGGTGCTACTTCATAAGTAGTTCTGAAACGAAAAACACAATATTAACTTTCTTCAATTTTACAAAACCAACAGTTTTTCAGTTTTACATTAAAAGTATTTTTTGATTTTTTTTAAAGCATGTTGCACATTCGATAACAAAAAAGGAAATAACTTTATATCCTATCAATAAATAATCAAAATCTTCCTAACCACTATGTTACACGAACTGATTATTAATATCGTCTAATGGAAATGGATTTTTAAAGATTAGTTTTGAAGTTTGTAAAGAATTTAAGAAGTATGCACGCTTCATTTAATTTATATTGAGTTTTTTTGACTAAACGATAGTAAAAATATATTGCCGCTAAAGTTTAAAATGACATCTAAAAGTTTTTGTTAGTTAACGAAATTGTGGAGTTAATATACTATAATTATAATTATTGCAAATACGTATTTAAGACTTTTTGGAATATTCTAATGAATACCAAGGTCGTAAAATTAAGTTCGAGGAGAAAGTTGATTCAAGTCAGAAAAATAAAAACGATTTTTAATGGTTCTTTCTGAATATCGTTTTTTAAGTAGAGATATGATAATATTTTATAACACAAAACAAATTAGATGAAAAAGTTCCGAAAGAGGTATATACACATATATATTTAATAAAGAAGTAAAATAATTTAATTCGAAGGAATTCTGAGTGATGATATTAAAATCATTGTTATATCCATCGAATGGGATCTTAAAACTGTTGCTAGTGAAGTTGGAATTCATGCTTACTGGTTAGTATTAAGAGCTTCAGTAAGCCAAGCCCCTGCCAATCCGTATCCATCAACGCCTTGGTAGAGTCGGCTCACGAACATTGGGTGACCTAAAAGGAAATTTTCGTAATACATATATAAAGTATGAGAATCATATTTGTAAAATTCTATAAGTAACTAGATAATGAATGACGAGTATATTATTTAATAATTAAAGTTTAATTTTTGCATTTATTTATGCCCTTATTCTATTTATCAAAATACCGCTTTGAAAGAACTATTTAAAGAATAGATGTTGTCAGATTATAATGCTAGTCCTCAAAAAAATAATTTTTCTTTGAAATAGCATTTTTAGTAATTGCTATTGTCATTCATAGTGCTGAAATCCATAAAGCTTTTTTCTTAATTTAAAGAAATTCGTTTATTTACTGAATTTCAATTATAATAGCTGTGTTTTAAATTTTTTTAATTAATTTATCAATTATTCAATTTATATTTTATCCACTAATTCTTATTCGGGGTTTGTCTGTAATATGAATCGAAAAGAACATAAATTGCAGGTAATCTTTTTATTTCATTTTCTGTTATTTTTCTCAGTCATTTTGGTTTTTCGCTTGTACGGTAACGGTAAATTGTTTCTCGTTTTGCTTGTTTATTTTCCTTATTCTGAGTATGCATGTGCAGAATATCCAGGTGAGCATAATGTAACCAACGCAATAATTTCCGGTTTGTAATAATTGAATCGTTTCAACACAAACACAAACTTAGAGGTGCAGAGGTAAATGTCCTTTTTCTCCTCGTTTCCTTATTACGATGCAACCTACGATCTCGAAATTTGTGAATTTCCGGTGCACTAATATGCTTTAATGATTGCTTAACGTCCCGCTTCAATTAAATTTAGCTTTTATTGCAACATCGACAAAAGTCAAATTGAAACAAAGAAATGAAAGGAGTAAAAGAGTAAATTGTCTCTCAATCATTTAACGGAGAAATGTATTCAAATTACTACTCAACTTTCGAATTCATAGCGTAAGTTATATAATTCAATAACATAAAAAACATAATGAATAAAAATATAATAACGAAATTTATAGAAATACAATGGCGTAATCTACGAAAATATTACATTAGCTTGATAATTTGTTGTAGCGTAATTAATAGAAATACAATAAGGTATGAAGAGTACACTCCCAGAAAGTTTAGTACATTTTACACAGAGTTTTATTGATGATATATAGTAACAATATTTCACAACCCCCTATCCCTAGATTCAAGTTAACTTATGGAACATTTCAAATGGTGTTATTAGATTTCTCTTGAAGCTACAACAACAAAAAAACTTATTATAAATCTACATTTTTGTTAAAAATCGTCTAAGCCTTCAAAAATGTTAACTAATTGGTTATTGTAATACTTTCTATTATTTGAAAGCCTATGTATATAGCAATAGTAAACTGGCAACTACATCGTTTTTGTAAAGGCGAATCGTATGAATCTTAATCCAAATGGGCTCGTTTAATAACAACACAAATGAAACGATATCTAACTATTCCTGCATGTATGATGAGAATCTATGATGAATGAAATTTTGCATCACTTTGTTGAAATTTCCTTTCAAAATATTGAAAACCACTCGAAGTGAGATATAATTTCTTGTTCCTAAATATTAAATGGCTTAGGGTAAATTTTTTCTGTCATTCGAATAAGGTTGATAAAAGTTAAATAAGTACTGGAGAGTAGGAAAGATGATAAATTATTTGATGAGTAATGGAACGGTCTATTCAAATATTCAGAATAGGAAAGAGAATGGTTCTTTCCGTTATTAATAATATTGGTTACATATTAATGAATGTAAAATATTGTGATAATTGCCGAATAATACACAATTTAGAAACACAACAGTTAGAAGGAAAATATCCCCCCCCCCAAGAGGGCAAACAGGAAAGAAAAACTTTCTTCAAGGTAGAAAGATTGTTCATTTAAAACACTATTTGAGTTTCTGATATTTTTGTCTTATCTTTAAGAGCTTCTACATATTTTTTGTACAAATTAATTTCGTAATTATATATTCTGTTCATTTTTAAATATTTGTGACTTTTCATTAAAAATTTGATAAGTGTATGAAAAAATCTCTGTAATGAGAAAAAATTTATAAACACAAATATCTCAATCATATAATTTTTTGCTTCAAATAAAATCATTAAAAATCGTAACTTTATAGGATATTTATTCTCTCTTTTTTATGGATGTAATTATATATAATAAGTATACTTGACGCATTTTCTTATATCACACCCGTGCTATTAACTGTTAAAATGGGTTTTTTTCGGGTAACTTACGAAAATTTGAATGAGTTCCCAAATATGTTACGTAAAAAAGAATTTGACTTAATGCTAAGAATTATTTATTAACTTACATGTCTTAACACTGTACTTCAACACATCTTGACAAAACTTCACCATTTCTTCGTGAGTGGCAGGTTCATCTTCAACCCGCAAATCAAATATTTTCTATGAAAAAAAAGGAAAGGAATTTTAAACTAGTTTTTTTTTGTAATAACCAATTTTAAAGAGTCTTGGGGACGCTTTTATATATTTTTTTTATATAACTAAGCTAGCGTTTACGTAATTTCTACAGATATGGCCTTTTCCTAAGATATAGACATAGCTTTTTTATTCATAATTATTTTTTTTTTTTGCTTTGATACGAGAAAAAAAGTTTTTTCTTAATCTAATAAAGGCTTTTCTTAGACTTCTATAATTAATTTGATCGCAATAGCTAGTAATCAAAATCACGAACTCTCGACCGACATTGTTTCAGTTGAGAGGTGGATTTGAGTCCTGATGCCACAAAGTACTTGTAGAATAGTGGGACTGAAGCATGGTGAATCTATGAAGGCTCCAAGTCTTCTATTGATGTGGTGTGAAAGTATGGGAAGGGAAGCTGGTCTCAGTTAACTTAAGCCTCTTTACTTGACCGAAGTTAAAAATTACTAGGTTAATCGCTAATAGCCTTCGTGTTGTTTCTAAGTGATACGTTAATAAGCAATCAACAAAAGAATTAATAATTCATTTTATTTTTTGAATGATTAGAAGTCCAATCCCTTGATAAATTTCGAAACGCAATTCATATTTCTTTAAAATTATAAATGAAACGCTTTCGAGTTTTTTACTCTTATAGAAGTAATTAATTTTAATCTCTATTAATCATAATGTTTTTGGTGTGTATATTCCAGCTGAAAAATATATCAATTCAATCATTAAAACATTCAAAATGCATGTAATTCATAATTTTATTTATGTAAACATTTGGATTTCATTAATTGAATACAGCTTAGTGCTTTATATTTTCCCTTAGATAATAAATTTTTGAGATAACCTATGGCTTTTGTGGAAAATTATCCAAATATTTATCTTATTTTTGTTTCTGTGAATTCTAGCTTTTCTTTCGGAGAATATTAATTATTCTCTATATCAGACGTTAATAGTTTATCATAGTCAGTAAAATTTGCAATGTAATCTTTTTTTTTATAAGAAGGATATAGTTCGTGGTTATATACAGTCAAAAGCAGAAGTCAATATACACCTATTAAAATAAATATTTAAGAAAATAAATATTTTTAAAAATTAAATTTGTAGTGAATTCACATTTCCAGTTCAGCAATGTTTTATAAAAGTAAGTGATAAAAACCAAAATACCTGTCAAGAATATGCAAAAATAGTAATATTAACGTCACAAAAATCTATATAGAGCAAGTGCTTTTGTAAGACTTCAGCTGATTCCACAGGAATGAAACAACAATGCACGTCATTATTGAAAAGTTAATCTTGAGAATGTGTTACTCATTTTGCGTTGTTACTGTTCAAGTAAAAATAACTCGAAGAAATGTGTGTTGACGTTCGGAATTTGATAATTAGTTTAGGGAGAAATTCAAAATCTTACAGTGAAATTGCAAAAATAGGTAGGAAAAGTTAGTCTATTGTCCAAATTATTATAAGAAATTCCTTAATAGCTGAACATGTGTTTTTAAAAACCTTGTAACGACGGCCAAAGTTTTTTAATGGTAGTGATGCTATAGAGCAGTGGCGAGGCAAGTGAAGATGGATCCGAATATATCCGTTCCTTAAGTAATGGAATATGATCTCTGCCACATCTAGTAAGAGTATTAATGTAGAAATAGCTAGAAGAATCCTCTGATCTGAATTCTGTGAAGAAAATTTGGGCAGAATTCTGTGAAGAAAACCATATACATCCGTAGAACATCAAAGGAAAAAACCGAACTAGATAAAACATATATTCATAAGATTTGGTTTGTGTGATTTTATTAATGTTGCACAAGAAACCATACGAGGGCTACTGGTGATAGACCTCGTAATTTTGAACTTCTGTCAAATGAAGAGGATGACATCTAAGCTGGCACCTCCCTCTCATAACTTCCACCCTACGTCAAAGGGAGCATATCCATAAGAATTTTAATCTTAGAAAACTGTCCTTTTAACCGTTTAGAGTAAATATAACGCTTTCGGAAGTGGTTGTCGTGGTACAATAATTGACGAAGCCGAAACGAAGAATTCAGACTCATAAAAGTAATCCCTCCGGTGAAGTATGTTGGATAAGAAGTCAGGATTTAGGGATCAGTGTCGTCTGCTGTTGTTAAGAAAACTTATCTCCATTGATAGTACAATCTATCGTTTTAAATACTTGAAACGAAATTGCGTGAAAGCATTTGTTGATAGTTTACAGCTTGAAAGCCAGCGAATCATACAATCGTTCACCATGCTTACGATCCAAAAGACACTGCAAAAATTGCGAAAGAATGGCTATATATATATATATATATATATATATATATATATATATATATATATTACAATTTCACACACATATCCCAGCTCAGTCGTTAGATCTGAATCCTATTGAATATGCATGAGAAGAACTTCACCAAAGAGTTAGGTGAAGTGTTCGAGATGACAGCGTTCGCTGGTACAGAAGAAGTACGGATGAGCCAAGAGCCAGCGATCGGTAGCTGTTTAGTGTGAACCCTTCGCTTTCGAATGCAGTGCCTCTCGTTTCTGTTAACACAAATCCGCATACCCGTAGCCTTCGTTCGCGTAAGAGTTATTTTTGTTTCGAATGAAAAACGACAAGTGAGCAACGAATTGTTGTGAAATTTTACATAAAACTTGGAAAACCCACTACTGAAACTTAAGATTTATTGAAAGAAGTGTATGGCAATGAATATTTATCAAGTGAAAGTATTTTTGAGCGGTTTAAGCGTTTTCAAGATGGCCAAGAAGACGTCAAAGATGAATCTCACCCGGGTCAACCTTCCACGTCAAAAACAGATGACAATATCAAAAAGAATCGGCAATCTGGTTTGATCTGACTGTCGTTTAAGTATTCGTGTGATTGTTCAGACTGCAGGAATTGACAAAAAATCTTTGAGGAAAATTTGTCCACCAAGTCAATATGCCGGTTCATTCCACATTGTCTGTCATGAGAGGTTTCTTGCAGAGTACAACATTTCAGTATTAGACAATATGCGTTATTCATCGAATCTTGCGCCATGCGACTTCTATCTGTTTTTTAAGGTGAAATCTGCATTAAAAGGAACGAGATTTGAGTCGCGTTGAAGCTGAGAAAGAGAAAGCGGCACTCGTCCTGAAGGAGATAACAGAAGACTTCCAGCACTGTTTTGAACAATGGAAGAAACACATGGAACGTTGAAGGGATAGAGGAGGGGTATATATTGAAGGTGATAATAAGTATATAAGTAAGACAGCAAAATGAAAGATTTAACAGCGTCAGTCCCGTTATCTAAGAGACACCCCTCGTATACCATGTAAAATCTTATTTCATCAATGTCTAGGATGTTTGCAAGCCATTATTGATTCGCAAGACTATGATACACGTTATTTAATTGTTTTCAGTTGCATAAATAAGGCTAATTTGTCATTTTTTTATGTGTATGTAAATTTTTGTGTTATGTTATTTTCATTAAATAAATTGTTTTTCGTGAATCAATTTGATAAGTTTCTTTTTTTATTTAAATGTGTGAACGTAATTAATATTTCATTATAAAAATATCACGGTTTTTCATTTCTTATAATTACATAAAAGATGTCTGTTGACTTTTGTGAAGGATTGTATCTATACAGAAAACTATCGTTTAGTTCATCGAATTTTAGAATATTAATTATAAGTATTTTGTTAGAGCTTTTTCTTTATTTAAAGAAAGTACTTTATATCATCTTTGATTCAGCTTATTTTCAGCATAGTTGTCTAATTTGTATAAATTCTGCAAACCAAAATTGACTTTATATTTGAATATATATATTAGTATAACATCCTTCAGAAAAATATTTTTTCGTTCTTTCCGATTAAATTAACGCAACCATTTTAAACAGGTTGCTTTTATTTTTTTTTGCCTTGCTTTGATTTCGTTAATTATTAATCCTTAAAATATCTTAATTTCTGAATGAGAGATCGCGGTAATAAACATTTTTGATTATCTGATTTTGTCCGGCATGAGGTTCCGCTGATAATAGCCAATACGCTTCGTAATTTTCAGCTATGGTTAGATGACGAAGTTGACACTTGAGGCGGCATCCCACTCTTGATATCCAAGCCACGTCAACAAAAGGATTCTGATTCCCGACAGATTTAACAAGCATCATTTTCGCTACACAACGGGTCTTTAGTGGAGTCAGGACTCGAACACGCTTCTAGATAAAAAGATCTTCGTCTCAAGTTCGTCACCCGATTTTTTTGGGGATAAATTTAGCATTATTTTATGCTTAAAGTTACTATGACTTACTTTATACCAAGTTACATCAAATTTTATGAGACCAGTCCTTCACTTTTTGTTCCGAGTAGTATATTAAATGCAGATAGTTTCGTTGAATTAAAGTTATGTATTGGGGTAACAATCACATACACACAAAGATTAATATACGTTTAAATCTGATTGATCTTCAATAATATGTATAATTATGCAAAAATCATGTAACAATGAAACTAAAACTTCGCAAAAAAATTAATTTGTCAGTTGGAAAAATAAGAAATTGAAATAATTTTTTTTTTCATAATAGCTTTAATAAAATTATATCTTTTTTTAAAGATCTTTTCGCTATCCTGCATAAATAAGTTAGAGTATAAGAAATGTTTAAACAGAAATATCACTAAGAAGTCAATTCAAAAGACTTTAAAAATGATGACTAATAGAATATTTTATAATCATAATAAATTAGGAAATATAGCTTACCTCCAATTCTTTAGGATGTCTAAATTCAGTGACTTTATGCTTAGCAACTACTATCTTAGGGTCCTCAATAATGTCTGAGTCAAGGATCATTCGTGTAACATCACGGAGAAGAGGTAATCCCTCCATGTTTTGATCTATAAAACAAGAAAAATTCTTATAATAAAATAATATAGTATAGTAAAGAAAGAAAGTTGGTTTTATTAACGTAGAACTGGAAGCAAAACGAGGGCTATTGATGACGGTCCTCGTAATTTTGGACCTCTGTCAAATGACGAAGACGACACCTGAGCTGGCACCTCCCTTTCCTAACTTCCACACCACGCTAAGGGAGGATTTTATGAGCCTCGACAGATTTAATATGCATCAGCCCTGGCTACGCGGCTGAACTTAAGTGATATCAATGATTTAACCTACGGCTCGACGAAAACCGCCGGCCTCTAGTCTGCTACCATGATCACTAGGCTACAGCGCCCACATTCTACTGGTGGAAAATACCGTTGATATCATGATTTAATTAAACTGACGCATTTTAATACTTCTAAGTCACAATCTTAAAAAAATATTTAAGGAGGAAAATTTCAGTGAAAATTTCTTAAACTTCTTTCATTACATCCAAAAATAATAATAGATTCTCACAAGCAGCTATAGATATAGCAACATCAAATTAATTTGCTTCACCGTAGATCATGATGATGAAAGATCTAGATTGATTTGTTGATTATTTATTAACGTAGAATTTTTGATCAAGCGTAATTTTAGTATTAAAACTCTGCCGTACATACAGTAATTTATTAACATTAATATCACAGTTCTTCAATTGTGGCATAAAAATAAAAGTAATTTGAAGGTAGTACAAGGAAACCATTAGATAAAACATTTTTTCAGTTATTAAAAGTTTTAAACTTCATTTTTAATCTTCATTTCGGTTTCATTTACTTATGAAATACGTTCTTCACTTTTCTATCATTTTATTAAATTTAAAATAATACTAAATTAGGTTATATTCATGGTAGTATAAAAAACATAAAAAGGTAAAATATAAGTTTGAGGAGCTCATTATCTGTCACATAAACTGAAAATACTCATCTACTATAAGTAAAATACGTTGACATCTCTGTTTTTTTCTTCTGTTAGTATACTTTTTGTTTGGATCTCTTGAGAGAAATTTCAAGAGATCCTATCGTAATACTAATACGTTCATTGACATTTATGTGGATTGCAAATTTTTCCTACTCTGATGCAAAAATTCCTACAAATAGTTTTGAAGTTTTTCTTTTCACTTGTTTTTTATTTCTTGGCGTCACCTAAACTGTGAAATCCCTACTCGTAAAATTTAAACATTCGATGATGTATGAGAGGCGAGAAAAGTGTCACTCGGAATGCAGGAGGTCATTCTGATGGTCATCAATCATAACTGACAAATTTCTGAGCATACGAAAAGCTCAATGAATCGTTTGTTGCCCCCCTTTTCTCGTTTTATTGAAGACCAGAATCGGCAAATGAAGGAAGGACGTGCAACAAAAGTAGGCCACCAAATTTATGACCCGTCATTAAGATTCTAAAATGAAAAAAGAACGCCATCGTTTTACTTCGCTGATACTTACGTTTAAGATTAGTTTATATAAATATAAATTTATTACATAAACATATCGACAACTTAAGTATTAATCCAGTTCTTATGTGAAGTTATATAATTATACTGAGTCAGTGGTACAATGTCACCTTTACAGGTACATTAAATAGTTATTTGATAGAGAAAAGCTGTTTGTGATAATTTCTGTTAAGAATATTAAGAACTGAGTGATTTTTTCCTATTCAAACATTATTAGAAAAGTATTTAACTATGAAAGTATTATAAAACACACACAATATTTCTGAATATTTCATTATAACTAATATCACTTGTATTTTTTCCCATCAAAATTTGTGTTGTTTTTATAATAGTTACATTTTCCTTAATTTAAGTCATTCATTTTTGCTTTAATTTGATGATTTAAAAGGTGAAAGCTTGTAGCAAAATCTATAAGAAGTTTACACTTAAGAAAAATCCTTTTGTGTAGAGGCAAAATACTTTGTCGAAGAACACGAAAACCACTTGTGAGGCTTTGTAATGTTTTAAAGTTTTAGCATTAATATGGTTTCAAAAATACCTAGATAGTTTCCCAATTTTTATTACCTTAAATTTATAAAGTTAATTGTTTTTCAGGTCGATATTTCTCAAATGTAAACATTAACTCTTCCATTCAAACTTTGCTTTTTTTTTTCAGTTGTTTTACTTATATTATAAGAATAGCTATAAATTTCGCTAATTTCTAACGTGTGCTCTATGGATCCATTTTAATTTCATCCATCAAAAAAATCTGAAATTGTTAACCATCTTTACTTCAATAGGACTTAAAAAAAGGTAAGGAAAGAAAAATATACTCATTTTGTTCTTAAAGTCGTGAAAAATGTAACAAAAATCTTCCCAATAATTGAGCAATATTACTCAAAAAAGTAAGGATTTCTTATGTAACTTTAATAATTATAGATTTGAAAGTGTAAGATAATATTTCTACTGAAATGTGAGACAATTTTTTTTAAATGTATCAATAATTTTAAGAATGAAAAAGCACTGGAATAAATTTTAAAAATTAACACTTCTAAATTTTTACTAAGAAGAAATCGACTTTTCATTTCATAGAATGACACAAACAACTTAAAAACTTTTTTAAAAAATACAAACATTGCTCTTTTTCTTTCGGAAATAATATCTCTTAATATGAAATGCAATAGACTATACTACAAAAGCGATGTCATTGAAGACTGAAAAGAGTTATTCGAACCGAAAATTATGAAGAGAGTCGAGAAAAACAATTGCTGTATATTTCAAACTATTCACGTGTCGGTATCCCGATTATTCTGTTCCTTTTACGGTAACTAGAGCGATTGCTGCCGTGCATCTAGCGGCCTCTTGCCGCTGAGCTCATCGTAACTTCCCTGCCTCTTGAGGAGAAAGAACTCGAAGCACAAAACGATTGATTCTCCGTTTTTTGAAAGGTAAATTGTCATAATATAATGATGTACTGTAAAAGGATTTAAAATGGGGACAAATACATGTCACAATTTTATTTTTATAAATGTTAAATTTATTTTTTAATTTCTGAACTAATATTTGACAAATATTACACTGATAAAAAATTTCTGTCTTTAAATATGAGGTAATCAGAACGTAGAAATAAATAAAACGTGAGCGTTTCATGATAGAAAAGTAAAAACTGCATTGTTAAATTCTTATAAATTATTCTCAACGCTTTAACATTATTCGACTCTAGATTTTTGTCTAATCCAGTGAAAATTTCTCTAAAAATCTGTAAGAAATATAATATGATGATTGTGAGTCTGCATTTATTTTAAATTTATTTTTTGTAACATAATTTTATTAACTACACATCCTGATAATGTTTCCTGATTTATTACTATTTTTAAAGCACTGTATATTGAAAAATCCCATATAGAATAATACGTATACAAATTACATGGGCTTTCTTATAGAGTGTATTTCAGACTCTTTTTTGTTCTTTGATTTCCTTTTAATCTGAAGAAAATTTCACTGTTATGAAATGTATGAGCTATTGCATTAATTAGTTGCAAAGACAGATGATTTTTTTTAAATCTTAATATTTTAATATTGTCCCTTGGTATTCTCTTTTTAACTCTTCAGTAACCTTACAAATGTATTATGTCCCTTCAAAAGAACTTAATACACTGTTTTAAGCCATTTATTAATCTTTTGAAAATCTTCTCTTTTAATGGCTGGTAATTTTTATCTGCCATTATCGAGTAATGGAAGAGCTCCTCTGCATGTATTTGAACGGCTCCCTTCAAATAATAACAAATTTTCAAAACCTTAAGCAACCGAACATTTTTCTAAGCATTTTTTTGAAAATAAAAATATTATTGTTCATGATTGAGTACTGGATCTTTTGAAAGTCTTCTTTTAATTAAAGTACAGGTTGAAAGATTTTTTAACATTTAATTTTGAAACTCTGAATTGCTTAACTGAATATTTAATAATCAGAGCTAATTAAATAGCAAGTCAGCTTTATCTTATATGGCTTCTGTCTGGATCAAATTGTTATTATTTGTGTTTATCTGTATTACTAAACTAATAGTTAAGATTTACTTTGATTTTATATATGCTAACAAATTTTGTAATTGTAATTTTTTTTAAAATTCAATTTTCTACTTTTTTTTTGGTAAACTAACTACTCCTGCAAAGTGTTGAAAACACTACAAAACACATATTATTAAACTACGAGTATTGATATTCTCAATTGTATAAGAAAATTCTATTTAAATAATGGTAAGCCATTATATTTCATCAAAATGTTGATGGAAAAAAATATTTTGCATTATTGCATATTGCAAATTAGATATTTTGCATTACAATTTACAATAAGTTGTAATTTAAATTACCAATTAAATGCTGTTTGAATGTATCTTTCACTATTATTATATATATAAAACTGCAAGATACGTTCAATCATAAGGATCTTATAAGATTAATATTTTAAAGAGAAGTGAAAAGAAGTATTATCCAAATCATGTATTTTACAGGTTTCTTCAAAATTTTAAATACAATTAACAGTAAAGAAAAAAAAATGTCTGACTTGACCTCGTAGAAGTAAAGTAAAATTTATAAAAATGTAACCAAGTATAAATTTCCAGAAGTTTTAAATCAATAACTTAATAATTGCTTTAAGACTTCTGGAAAGGTAAGCGGTTTCTAGTTTTTTGAAACTGCTAATCCTTGGGAAAAGGAATTAATTGCATTTTGTTTATCAATAATAAAGCTACATTTTACTAAGCTCTTCATGAAGAAAAAGGTTATTTTCGTGGAAAAGAAGCGATTGCGCTAGTTGCCTGGAAAGATAAAATTTTTTGTGGTGATATTCTTTCACACTGTGAATATTTTCGCTCCCTACATCTATTCATCGCATATTCGTCTAGATATTAAAACTCAAATTTTACCCTTTCTATAAATGTATTCACATATCAATAATAACGGCATTTATATTTACAAATAAC
>BMAW01106340.1:58982-85794 GCA_019974015.1 Nephila pilipes | reverse complement strand
TCACTATTAATTTAACTTTTGAGTCATTTACTTTTTGTACAAATTATTATAAATGCTTCAAATCTGTTCAATATTTGTAATTATCATAAATAAATAATTAAAGTATTCTAAGAATATGTAGACTATTATTTATCAAATAAATATGAAAATCCGTGTTCTTAATATATTGTCAATGTTTCTTTTTCCAAGAGTATTGACTATCTTAAAAACATTTGGTTTTTTAAAAGTACTCTTCTATCAAAAACAATCTGACGCATTAAATGAAGTTGGACTCTTTTTATACGAACTTTATTTAAAGTGAAATAGAGACTTGCAGTTATTTTTTCAAATTTTATTAACATCAATCCCTGCATGTTATTAATGAACGGATATATTTCAATATCCTTTTTCCCACCCAACTCCTTTATCAGTCCGAATGAAAAGTTATGAAAGAAAAAACATTGATATAAATTTTTAAAATATCATTACTTTTTCATTATCAATCTTTATAGATAAAAATAAACAAACAATTAAACCGATTACTAAAAGAAATTCTGTACATTTTAAATTAAGAACAGGTGTCTAATGAAATTTAAAAAGTTTGTACAAAAATTTATTTTTTGTTTATTTATTTTTAATCGGTTATTTAAGTTTCAATTTCACACTTGATATGGGAAGAGTTTATCATTTTTGTACAGAATTTCTACTTAAGAATATCCCCTCCCTAAACATAAAACTTATATTTATGAAATTGTTTTTAAATCAATAATTCTCACAGCTTCAATAAGTATTGATATAAATACTTCTTTGTCTTGAATGACTGTGTTTTAGTGCAATATAGAGGAGTGATTCGGAATACATTATATGAATGACAGACTTTTTTTTGTATTTAGCAATAGTTATTTTGAAGAGAGGGTTGAACTTTTTTTATTTTAATATTTGGTCAAGAATGCAGCTCTTAGCTTCGCTTTGTGGAGAATAACTGCCTCCAAGAGAAAGGATTCGTCGAAGTGTGGAAGGCAAGGCATAACATCGATCCCAGAGGAGTCTTGCAGAACGAACATTCGGAAAGCGGCACGTTTCCTGTCATCGAGTTAGGTGACGCGAAGCACAAGTCTGTGCAGTTAACAAGCTGCAACTGCCACTCACATTCAAATGGCAGCCGTCTCTAATCGAAAGTTAACAGTGCCCGTTCCACACTTACCACTCAATGTCGATTCTGACATGCAATGATGGCCTTCCTTTATAGAAAGCATAATTTTTTTTAAAACTATTTTTGTTGAGGATAAGAATTTTTGTAACGCCAAAAGTTCTGGAAACAAAAGTAACTTACTCTAAGAACAGGACGTTTTAATATTTTACAAATGACATTTATTCCGAACTTTTGCATTTAATATGTTTGTGGTTGTCATTGAATACAAACGGAAATCATGAATTATTTTTTAAAAAATAAATTGAGATACTTACAGGGAAAGTAAACCCTCCAGTAAAAGCAAAATAGAGTCATTTAAAATTTTTAAAAATATTTAAGAAAAATAAATAACATTCTAAAAATTTCATGAAAATGTAATTTTTTTTTTTGTTAATTAAGGAATAATGTAATGGATTACTATGAAATTTTCTTGTATAAATTAGGTTTAAATTACTTAACTTATCACCAATATAGTTAGGGTTTTAATTAGAGGGAAAAATAATTTCCCCCTAGAGGCAAAATTATAATTAAATTTCTTCCCTATTAATGTACAAAAAAAAAATGAAAGTACTTTTTTATTTGTTCACTTTCAAGCAAATAAAAATAAACCTTTTTTTTTTTTTAAAAAAAATTTTTATTTTTTTCGTTATAACTATCACTGCATTACAGAAATTCCGAAAGAATTGTAACTATCTTCTTAATACCCTATTTTATACAAATATTCTGCAAACGAAGGAGAGATTAAATGCATATTTAGCATGAATCATTGGTGAAAAGTTTACTTTTACTCCCATATTTAAAGCCCTTTCCCAAGAAGAAAATTCTACAGCCACTGATGCCTATTCAATTTAACTCTATACATATATTCTACTTCTGTCGATTGATAAAATGTGTCAAGTTCTCCTTTCTATTTTTGAATCCAAATAAACTTCCACAATCCTTGACCGAGTTTCTTTCTCAACGACTTCTGCAATGAAGACTGATAAGCTATGAAATTGCTGACAAGGACGTGTTCCACCAGTGGATGACACAGTACTGGACTTTGGACTTCTTACGTGTTTACGATCCACACAGTGTTTCCACGAACAGCTTCTACTCTTGTGATGTAACTACTTTTTGAAACTTTTTTATTCATCGAATTAAAAGCGATAACAGCAGACTCACGGAAGTGTTAAGAAAATTTAAAAATAAATAATATGCTTATGGTTAGTTGTTTGAAGATAAACAGTTTTTATTTATTTATTGCTGGTTTTAATTCGTGGTGCGTTGCAGGTGAAATTTCAAATGTAAATTCTCATTTTGTTTCGTTTTAAATACATTTTGTCCTATTGAAACATCACCATTAACGTTAACTCCGTAATGAAATATGAAGAATTAATAGGCGGCGTACTGGTTTTGGTAGGATATAGAGGATTTAAATGTCAGATTCCCTTTACGGAATTATCTAATAAATATACCTAATTACCATCATGGGTATCCTAACCTATTTTGAATAGGAATACCATCTAAAACGCAGAAAGAAATCTGAGAGAGAGGAAAATGTTCAGATAAAAATAAAATGGAAGGATATAATAAAAAATACTTTAGGTTACAATTGTTACACACACGCACACATCATACACACACACGCGCGCGAGCGCCTCCCCATATATATATATATATATATATATATATATATATATATATATATATGTTATGTATCTAATAAAAATATTATCGATAATGGTTAACGTCTGTACAGTATTCTATGCTATGAATAAACTCTTTCATTTTACGCGTAGTTTCTTAGCATATAAAAGAATCTATCGTATATTTCGATTTTGCTTCTCAAAGGAAGGGGAGCGGAGAGAGAGAACTGCTCGGTACTCTCAGTTATGCAATATTTTTAACAAGGGTCATGTCTAGAATTGTTAAATGAAATTATTAGCATTTTGTAGCAATTACTTATCTCTTTATATGTGTCTCGATTAACATTAGCTTTCGATGTATTGTCCGCTTAATAACTGTAGCTAATATCAGTCAGTCGATATATTTATATGTAATTTCCTCAGTATTTTTTTTATTACAAGAAACTTCCCATTCTGTTATATTAAGGATTGAATAAATTATACGAATGATGTTGGATTGTTCACAATATCTCAGTCACTTCAAAGGACATTTCTAGAATAAAACTGAAAACATTAGAATTAAATTAAAACATCATTTTCAAGATAATTCAAAATTGAAGAATATTTTCCGAAATTACAAATTAATTTCAGAACATACTCTCTGATGTTGTATGATTTAAATATTATTAAAGTATGACTTATTTACATTAAAAAGCTGAGAATTTTAACTGTACATGAAACTGTTATTTAATTTTAGGCCAACTTTTTCGAAAAATGTTAAATTGTTAAAAAACCACAAACTGATATTAAAACACTACCGATAAAAGAAAAATTCAAAAACGTTGGCATCAAAGATATTTGTATTGAAAGAAGGCAATCATATAACTACTTACTATGGTTAGAATTACTTTCTGAAGATCAATTTTTCTTCAGAATTTTAGAAATAAAAAATTACAGAACTTGAAAATTGAATGCAATTCCCATAAAAGAATCTATGAATTCTTAAAAAGGCATTGAAATAACATAAATCCTTAAAAAGCCAAGTCTGCCTTGTATTTTGCGTAGAAGTCTATTAAAAATACAATAATGATGCGAATATTTTCTGGATGATAAAGGTGTCGTGAATTGTCCCGGTTTTCCTGGGTCCGACTTCTTTATCGCTTTTTTTAAAAACTAGTTTGAATTTATGTTTCTTAACAGAATTTCTGACATTTCAAATAGTTCATTGAATTTCGAATGCAGTATTTTGATGCAATTTCTTTAGTGTACAAAATGTTTTGGTCACCCAGATAAAATGAATCTACTCATTACATCAGTGCAAAAGAGACACTTTAACAAATAAATATCTTTCTCTCTTATGGAAAATTTAAATATTTCCTTTTTATTCCAAACACGAAAGATAATTCGACCTTTTTCTGTAATATATATATATATATATATGCTTTATTGTAAAATGGCAGAAGTAACCCATTGAAGTTATTTTATAAAAAGTAAAATATTTTGTTTCCTAAATTTTACTATAAATTCTGTATTACCTTAGTTTGTATGGTTTCAACATTCTTCCTTTTATTATTATTATTTGTTTAAATACATAAGTTTTTTTTTATTTTCAAGTAAAATAAATCATCGATGAGAAAAAGAATCCTATTTGAGAGTGTTGTTGAAAATTTTAGCTTTAAAATATTTCAGTAACTCTATCTATATGATATGAGAATATGGTATATAGAAGGAGTTTCCTATAATATGAATATGATGATAATTTCAAAAGTCTTCACTCTGAATACGAATTATATTTCAGGTTAATTTACAATAAGAAAATCTGAAGTAAAAACTCACCTTCTACGTGACCACTGATATTGCCCATGTTTACAAGTTGTTCTCTTGGTTGAGCTCTTTCTAACTAAAAACTGTTGCTGTGTCTAATGCAAAATATTTGTTTCAACTAAGCTCTAATAATGACTGTTGTCATATATATGTCTCAAACGAGTTGTAGTTGTAGCTAACTGCGTCTAACTGCTTTTCCTAATCAGGAAGAACTCAAATAAAAATCAACTGCTACAGTATAAAATACAAAGGTTCGGGTGCAAAATGCGGTAATTTGAACTACCGTCCTTGTAAATGCTAATAAATAAACAATGCTACGACACTTGAAGTGCTTTTTATCCTTCCAAAGATTGTCTCCTGATTTTCCCACCCCAATCCATACCACCCACCTACAGAGTTGACTTTTGGCGGCCATGGTTATGTAAACAGACTCTTTGAAGTACTTTAGTCGTTTCTAATTCGTAGAGAAGATTAGATAAAAACCACCTTTATTCCGGACATTCGGTATTAAGAAGCGACCAATCTCATCTGTGAATACTTCGTGATCAACAATCAGCGCCTGTTCCCATTAAAGGCCTTTTCATTGAAAGGTCATCAGCTGAGACCGAGAGTTCATGTCCTAAAAACTGATGAGATCGAAAAAAGCTGTGAAAGACAGAAAAATAAACACACTAAAGTGAAAATTGTAGAATAAACATTGAAAAAAAATCGATCTATCTATAAATATATATAGGGGGAAATAGCACAATTTTCAAAAAAAAAAAAAAATAATAACTTTCAGCAAAGATAAAATTTTTGTTCCTTTTTAATCAGAATCAATTACAAAATATTTGAGCAAATTGAAATGTGTCTTTTTTAATTGCTCTCATATAAAGCTAAATTTATTTCATTTAAAAATATATATATTTTTTCTTTTTACCCTTCACTAGCACAAACATTAACAGCATATACCTAAATCACTAAATTTTAAGCTACTGAACAAATATGCCGATCTTATTGCGATAAAAAATATTCGGGAAAATGTTATTGGAATTCTTCATTACTTATCACAACTTCAAATTTGATTCGATCTACAATCAAAACTATTTTTTACGCTAAATATATTCTATATTTTCAGCGTCCAGTTAAAAAATGAATGCTTGAGGATTTGAAAAAATATTTCATGCTCAAAATAAATTCTGTTTTATGTATAAAATATATTTGCATTATTACGCAAAATTAGTTATACACATAAAAATTAAGACCAAATGGCCTCTTAGTCAGAATTATACCTTATCTTATATTTAAGTATAAGATCTTAAGAGTTGTAGCATCAAACAGTTCAAAAATTATACAAATGACTGTCTTTTCAATAATCAGGCTGAATTTAAGATTAACATCATTTGGTCAAACATACTTATATATATATATATATGTGTTTCATACTAATTAAAGTCCAGATCTTCACTCTTTCTTCCTAAAATATAGTAAATAAATACACAAATATATATGCATACATATATACTGATATATATATATATATATATATATATATATATATATCAGGCGTGCTCCTCATCATACGATCTTTGCCTGCGTGCACAGAAGGCTGCATGAAAATTATTGTTGCGAGACTGCTATCATGAATCGATAGTGATAGACGAGAACGCTGGACAATGAGAAAAATGTCTCATGTCTTTCAGAAAGTAATCCAATTGCAAGTATTCAAGCGATAGCCCAATGACTGGATATTTCCCAATCAGCAGTATAGAATAAGTATACTATCAACAAACCAAATACCATATGAAGTGCTAAGGATTATCTAAATAGGAAGAATTTTGCTTTTGATTTCGTCTACAGGGTGCGGCCGACCCCGCATTAGTTAAGTCCATATTGTTCACAGATTAGGCAAATTTTACAAGTAAGAAAACCTTCTATCCAAATAAAGCTCATTTGCGGGCTTTGGAAAAACCCCATGTGTGCGAACACTTGCGGCTCAAAACCGTTTCTGTAAATGTTTAGGCCGGCACTGTCGAAGACCTCGTTGAACCTTACCTCCTTTCTCTCGTCTGTGAGATGCTTGATCTTGCTGCAGCAAGTTTTGCCATAAACCTATCGAAGAAGCACATTTTTCTCAGTCGTTGCGCGTTTTCATATGGTTCCAGCGTGATAGGGCTTCCCCTTCCATTAAACCATTGAAATACCTGAACATCTAACCGTTACATTTGGACATCATTGAATCGGTCCTGGTGGTCCTGTTAGTTCACTTGGTGTATTATGTCAGGACTGATTCAGCTGGGTCATGTGAAATCATTAGTGTACACCCCCCCACCCATTGAATCAGTTAAAGACCTAATCACTCTCATCTCTGTAGCTGCAGGGGAGATCCAAGACAAAAAAGGAATCTTTTCAAGGATAATAGAGATTCTAAGCAGTACTGATAAATGAAATCTTGTGCTCGAAATTCTGAACACCTTCAGTAGCTTGTGTGCTTTTTACCAGTGTGAAACTTATCATTCAAATGTTATCTTTTACAACGTCGTGTATGTGTAGTTGTTTCTAATCTTGTCTTCTTTACTACTTTTGATCCTAGCTCTTGTAGTAAGCATTCCTGACCTAGCAATGCTATATGATCATCAATATCATGTTCCGAAAATGATTCGTCATTCCCTTTGTCACTGCTGACTTTGGAACCAGTGACGGCGTCACCATTTTCTCACACATTGTTGTCTTCTATGCCATCCAATGCATTTGTTATGCAATATGTTTTAAAAGAATATATTACAATTTCATTAGAAACTTCTTTCCAGACAGCAAATATCCATTTTGTCATTTTTAAAGCAATTGTCTTCTTGATTTTCCAGCAGCATTTAAAGGGTAATTTTCAAAAGGCAACCAGTTTTTGTTCTCACTATTTACGTAGTTCTTAAATGTCTTATTAATGCTTACGTCAAAAGGTTTCTTCTGTATACATAATTACCTTCATTTTCTTACTTGCGTCATAATGAACTAGTCTTCATGCCATTTTCGATATTTTTGATGTTCAGTTCAGGTGATGAAAAAAACGTATGAAAAAGTTCCTCAATACGTGCAAAAAACGAAGTTCAGGACTGACTGAATACTGACGATAAACTGCGGAGTGTTATGAGTCATCGATTTTTGATGACTCATAACAGTTTTGCCAGAATAGATGGTTACATATTTCCATTTGAAAGGGGTAGAAACTCAATTTCCCCTATCTAACAAATTGTTCCACCTTCGTTTCTAATCCGCCCTTGATTTTTAGTAACATTAACATCGGAAAAAAAGAGCGTCTTAAATTCGAATAAATACGCTATATATATATATATATATATATATATATATATATATATATATATACTCATTGCCATAAAAATTTTCGCACCAAGGAAGAGTTGTCAGAATAAAACGAAATTTTACATATGTAAGTACAACGTTGATTAAGTCAGTGATTACAAAATCAAAGCAAAATGATCATTTATTATTGGGTAAATTACAAATGAATGAAAGTTTTAGCACCCTGTGGGGACACCTGCAGCATGAATGCATGATGTGATACGGTCAGGTATTCAGTCCATATGATATCCTGCGACATTTCGCTCCTCAGTTGCTGTAAACGCGCCTTGAATTCGACCAAACTCACAGGCTGTCCACCTTGCAGTCCTAAATGGTCCCAAATATGCTCGATCGATTACAAATCTGGGGATCGAGCAGGTTAGGGAAGGATGCAAATGCAGCGGAGGCAGTCCTGTGAAAAACTTGCATGTGTTTGGGTGAGCATTGTTCTGTTGAAAAATGGCTCCTGGGAACCTTGCCATGAATGGCAACACATGTGGCTGAAGAATGTCATGAACGAGCCTCTGGGCTATCATGAAGCCAGGGATCAATAATAGGGGTTACCTTGTGTCGTATGCGATGTCACCCCATACCATCACCCCATTTGTTATAAAGGGTACCGCTGTACAGCGAGGACAGGATTGAGACGTTCACCACGGAGCCTCCACACACGTACACTATTGCCATCACTGCCCAAATTGAATCTGGATTCATCACTGAAGACAATCTGATTTAATTCGGTTGCAGTCCACTTCCTTCGAGCGAGATACCACTCCAAACGGAGGCAACGATGAGTGGGTGTCAATGACAGACACGTAATAAGGGCTGCGATAGCAATTGTCCTTCAGCCAGGTGCCTTGAGATGGTATGGACTGACACAGAGGGCCTGTAGTGAAGGTGCTGCCTGTGTACAGATGGTAGACACTGAAGTAGTTAGCGCTATGAGTGCATGTCGTATGATGTGATGGTCTTCTCGATTATTGGTCTGTCGAGGGCGTCCTGAGCCTGCTCGCCGTGTAACAGAACTCTATCTTGTCCACTGGTTCCAACACCTCCTCACAGTAAAGTCCGAAAGGCCTAGGTGGCGAGTTACTTGCCGAGCTGACCACTCCGTTTCCATCATTCCTATGATTCTTCCACTCTCGAACTCTGACAGCTGCTCATATTGTCTCCGATGGCGGAAAAGGCACCTCTAGTCAAAAAACGTCCCATGAGCAACTGCATTTCTGAAAAAGTTATTGCTTGAATTGGGAAAACGACATGCACTTCAGTTCAGCTGTTCCTCAGTGAGATAGCTTTCCCAATTTCATCTCAAGTTATTAAAATGTAAAGTAATTTTCTGTGAAAAATTATCCATCGTAAAATATTGAGAAAGGATTTCGTATCTTTGATTTGATAAATCCAATGATCATAGAATATAAAAACAACAACTTTCGAACAATTTCTGAATAAACAAATTTACTACGAAAAAAAATACTTTGTAACGTTTTGCCCCCTTATGAAATTGAAAACTTTACATATGCAGATAATCGTCAAGATCAAGTAATCAAAATTCGTCTAATAAAGTAAATGTTTCTGTTTTTTTTTATCTTTATTGTGATGCTGATTAAATGTATTGTTTCCTTAAATAATACAGTATCGATAAAACTATTAATAACAAAAGGGGATCAGTGAAATTCAAATTCTTGATTATGTTTTATTCATGTTTGTTTTCATGACTGATAAATCAAGTTCGATGACATTCGAACATGAAATGTGATAGAAAACTAGTATATTACGGCTCGATATAGCTCTAGAATGGATAAGAAACTAAGGAGATGGCAGTATTTTTTTATATTATTATTATCACAGCAATTGAATAGATGCGAGATAATCATTCAGTTATTGACAAAGAGGGGGAATCGGAAAGTTGGAAATTGGTCATTTGGAATCGAGACCCAATGAGAAGTGGATCGGTTTATATTTAATACCACAGAAGTTTATACAAGGAACATTTTTTTAAACCATATTACAAGAGTCTCAAACTAAAAGACCGCAAATTTTTTTTACCGTTCCTGACTTGATGACGTATTTTCTATAAATCAATTTTTTTACTAATTGTTAGAATTAAAGCAAGTAAAATGTACACCATCTCTTGATTTACATGGTAGATGCGTTCTTCAAAAGATCAAGCTAACTGAAACCGCGTAAAACGGGATACAGAATTTATAAACAGTAAAAATATGTACCATACTTAACCATATATAAACTGCGTAAATCGATCTAAGGAAGATAAAAAAAATGTCTAGTATATGCTCATTATTACCGTCCAAAATGAGATAAGGATTACTTGAACAAAAGGGGACTGGGTCATTAATTTTTAGAGATACTTTAATGCTCGTACTTATTCAATTTATTTTTTGAAAATAGAAACATTAACACAAATTAACAATACTCATCAAGAAAAAATAAAAACAATAGTTCTCACCATTGAATCCTTTACTTCTCAATTCTCTTTTGACAGATTAAACAATCACTCCTATGACGCGCGCGTGACACCAATACCCTTTCTAATACTTTCAATAACAGCGGAGCCAGACATTTCGGAAAATATTACATTACTATGATGATAATATAATTTATAAATGATGAAAAGAAAAATAATTAAAATCACCCCCCGCCCCCATTTTTTTAAATTGTTTTCACTTAAAAAATGAGTAAACGCGAAACTGATTGAATTAAGAACCGTGCAAAACTTCGGTGGGATGTACTTATAAATTTTTTACATTAGAATATTGAAAGCTGTATTAAACTTCAATTTCTTATTAAAATGACCCTCAATAGTCTCATGTGATACGTTATATAGGGCTAAGGTTATATAATATATTATATGGGCTCTGTAAGATATATATTACTGGTGTTCAAAATTAATTAAGACAATTTGTATATTTAGTTCCCTTTTTCGAAAAATACTAAGACAATGATTAGAAAAATTAATTTTCCAAATAGAGATGCAAAATTTTAGTATCTATTAAGTAAGTGTACACGTGCGTATGGGCTGTGCATTTAGATGAAAATCCTTTGTAAGAACCGCAAATGTACCAATTACGGTAATTCGTTCCTTCTCAAGTTTCCGTGACTTTCGTAGTTTTTTTAATGCATTAATTGTTAAAAAGAATACCCATAAACATTTGAAAAAAGGAATGAGGTTGCCTATTGTCAGGAGACTTTATGATGGGTTTCTATCGCGTATTTTCCTTCAATCAATCCTTGAGAACTTTAATATGACGTTATTTGATTTGAGAACTTCTTCCAATAAAGGAACAATTATTTATGTAAATTATTATATAAATATTGAAGATAAATGATTAAGATTGGCGTGAATGCATTTATAAATAGCGAAGAGCTTACTAATGTAGTTGGGGTAGAGTGAGAAGTTTACAACGAAGAAGTTAAGTAACAGGTCTATTGAAAAGTCCCCGGTCTGACACATAGATGGCCTACTAGAATTAAATCTATATGTTTTTTAGTTATCCCTAATCCTCAAAAGATGCGTGTATAAATTTGACCTCTGTCGGATCATTAGTTTGTAAATTATAGCATTTTGAGTGAAGCAACTTTTGTTATTGGGAAAAAAATGGATAAAAAGGAATTTCGCGTGTTGATAAAATATTGCTTTTTGAAGGGAAAAAATACAGTTGAAACAAAAACTTGGCTTGATGCCGAGTTTCCGGACACTGCCCCAGGAAAATCAACCATCAAGGATTGGTATGCTAAGTTTAGACGTGGTGAAATGAGCACCTAAGACGGTGGACGCCCAAAAGAGGTTGTTACCGACGAAAACATTAAAAAATTCCACAAAATGTTTTTGAATGACCGTAAATTTAAATTGAATGAAATAGCAGACACTCTAAAGATATCAACTGAACGCGTACATCATATCATTCACGAATATTTGGGTATGAGAAAGTTCTGTGCAAAGTGGGTGCCGCGCGAGCTCACTTTTGACCAAAAACAACGACGAGTTGATGATTCGGAGCACTGTTTGAAGATGATCAAGCGTAATATACCCGAGTTTTTGCGTCGGTATGTGACAATGGATGAAACATGGCTCCATCATTTCACTCCGAAGTCCATTCGACAGTCATCCGAGTGGACTGCACTAGATGAACCCTCTCCAAAGCGTGGGAAAACGCATCAGTCGGCTGGCAAGGTTATGGCGTCTGTATTTTGGGATGCGCATGGAATAATTTTCATTGACTACCTTGAAAAAGGAAGGACCATCAACAGCGACTATTACATAGCGTTATTTCATAGCGTTATACAGGTTCTCTTAATTTCTTAATTTATCCTATATTTTAAATACCTGAGTAGTATGTTCATCTTTATATATTTCGTGATCAAATTTCTTTTAATTAATGAGAGCAAGCGATTTCCAAAAAAGCTTTAACTGGCATTTCGCACCCTCTTAACTAATAGGGGTAATCCCTACTAGACACTCAGGCTGCATGAAAAATACCTAAAGATCCCTACATCTATCACCATTTGTGATCTGAAAAACCATTATTTTCCCTTTACTGGGGAAACAAACAGGGAAAATTTTCTATCTTTTCGTTCTTGATTACTTGAGCGGGTGGACGTTGCCGCTAATCCCTATGTATACATCTCTCCTCTCGAGTAACATTAATAAAAACTACAAAACATGTTTTAAATTCAATATTTCTAAGCAATTACCGAGTTAGAAGTATTATTATTATTATTATTTCATATATATATATATATATATATATATATGTATATTTATATGCACGCGCGTGTGTGTGTGGGAGGGAGAGAGAGAGAGGGTGTCATGTTTAAGAAAGATAACTCCAGCGAAATTTTTCACAATTTTTATTTACCATTTACCAACATAATTCTCATTGACATTTTTTAGTATTTTTCTTAATGATCTTTTCTAAAATACCATAATTCAATCAAACAATATAAAATGCAATCAGTTCTTTAAGACTTCCTTTAATTTTTCTGTATAAATAATATTTTAATCTTCCATTGTTATTTTCAAATAAAAACTCACCTTTACAACTTGTGTAGCATCATTGAAAGAACTTTCTTGAAGGAAAAAAAAACCTCCCCATATCGAAGGGAATCGAGAAACAACCCTCCTGAAACAAACAAAAAAAAATATCTTCAAATTTGAAATAATTTAGAAAGGATCTAATAGCAATATTCGTTTCACTTTTTTAAGAAATTCGTATTGAAAATATTGTTGAATAATAACAAATGAAATTAATATCTTACCCAAATAAGTACTGAGCTAAAAAATATATATTAAAAAAAATTTCCTCGTGAAAGAAAAATTCCCTGAAAGATTTTCCTTTCATTTCTATAAAAGAAAGTGTGGTAGATTTTTTCAAACATAAATTAATTGTGCTTTATTAAACTCAGAAACATTGAAAATGGTGCACCAAGAAGGAAGCGAGCTACAATCGAGTAACTTTGCATTATTGAATGATGTAGTGTATGAAAATGAATCAAGTTTATTGACAATGTGCATGACCATACACCCTTTTGTGGCGTTGCAATCAGGAAGTGAGTCCTATATAAACCGGCATATTGTGGAAATTCATAAACGTAATGGTCACATTCCGACTCTAAGAGGACTTCAGTATATGAAGAGTGTCGGGTAGACGCGGGAGTAGACATTTCGAAGAGTTAAGTGAATTTGAGGGGGCATAATGGTCGGTATGAGAACCACGGGCTGGTCGACGTATTGTGTTGCTCTCCAGGTCGATCGTTCGGAGTGTGCTGTCAGAACATGTTGAGAGCAGTGGACACGAGATGGTACCCACGTGTGGAGAACTGGTGGAGGATCGTGCGGCAAGCACTCGGAGATCCTACCAGTGACTCTATCCACGATACAATCAGATGTCTGGCTACCAGCTGTTCCGCAAACTATTTCAGACGCCTTAATGAAGCGAATCTGCAAACCAAGCGCCCTTTTCGTGTACTTCCTGTGACACCAAAACATTGGAGACTCCGTCTACTGTGGTGCTAAGATAGAGCGACGTGGAATGCCACAAATTGACAAAACGTAGCGTTAAGTGATGAATATCGGTTCGTTTTGGGGACAGATAACTGCGTACGGGTATAGAGGCACTCTAGTAAACGATACAATTCCACCCACTCTGCCGCGCGACACACTACAGGCGTAATGGCCGTGGGGGGCAGAGCCTATGATAGCCATTCCACTCCTATTGAGGTACGTGGAACCTTAACGGGCCAGCGTTATGTTTATGACATCCTTCGACTCTACGTGGGACATTTCCTAAATGGGCTTCTGGGGTAATTTTTGTAGAAAGATAATGCTTGTCCGCATAGAGCTCGAGTAGCTCAAGACATTTTACGTCATGTTCGTGACCAACTCTCTCTATGAACTTGTCCCCAACAAAGCATTTGTGAGACCAACTGAAACACTAGATATTTTCGTATCACTCTGTACATCATTAGGAGGAGGCTGATCAAGATTTGTAGGCCCATCTGCTCAGGACAACATTCAATGTCTAATCAACTAAATGCGGAACTATGTTGTATTATGTATTGCAGAAGGAAGCGGTCCGACGCACTATTGATTTGGTTTGTTTTTATTAAAGTCGCATTATAAGCAACAGGATGGATGTTGGTGACAGACTTTGTAATTCTCAGCCTCGGTCAAGTGTCGATTACGGCACTTCCCTCTCTTAACTTCCGCACCACGCCAAGGGTTGACTTTGAGCCTCAAACTTAACGTACATCTGCCCGGCTATATGGTGGGTCGAAAATGGCAACAAGGCTCGAATCCATAACTCGACGAAAACTACCAGCTTCAAGTTTGTGACCATGACCACTAGGCTAATGCGGCCACCGAAACGCTAATGAAGTTGCAGTGTATTTGTCTAATTGTACACACTATATTTGTTAAAATTGTCTTGATATTGAGTTCAAGTGAAACTCTGATCTGTGTCATTATGTGTATTAAATTACATTTCAATCCGAAGCTCTATTCTTGGTGTGCTATTTTCAATGTTCCTGAGTGCATTTTCAATTTTTGAGTATACTTGTGCATGTAAGGCAGTATAACTTTGCAGCTTATACGTACAAAATTGTTTTATTTTTTAACAATTTAAAATTAAAAACTGTTATCAGTTTATAATTTGAAAAGGGAAACAACTGTTTAAATGAGTAATAAAAGCCTAGCAACGCAGAAAAACCTCTGTTTAAATATTTTTAGCTTATGGTTTTGGCCGCATAATAAGATTAAATCTGGCCCATGTCTGATTGAAAGATAACATATACCTGCAGTTTAAGCCTTTGTGATAACACTGGGGAACAAGGAAAATGTTTTTGAGATGAAGGATGCGAAAATGAAATATGTATTTGAATGTGAACAAAGGTCATTCAAATTATAATCAGTTTTAAATGAGTATGATGGTTCTTTTCAGTTACAATATCAAATTAATTTTAAAATTTGGGGAAACCATAGCATGCACCCTCGTAAAGTAAGACATCTCCTACAGTGGAACCTCAGTCCGGACCTCTCCGTGTGTATACTTTGATTGAGATTATTATAAAATGGTACCTGAGAAAGAGTTCGCTTTACTTTAGTATTATACAAATATATATATATATATATACTCTACAAAAGGATCTTTTTCACTGTATTAACAAAAATTTTGATGTCAACGTATAAAAAGCATAAATAAATAAAATTTCCATTTTGGAATATCTTAATGAAATTAAATTAAAATGAAATACTAATTACCATAAACTTCTACAAAATAAATAAATAAATTTAAATGAAGGATTCTTGCTACTTAGGATCCTACCGTCGAAATTTACTAAATAATCAGTCAATAAATAGTCAGAAAGGCAAATATTTAAACTATGTTTATTTTGTCAAAGAACATTGAAAAAGAAATATTTGTGTTACGAATGTCGAGAGGTACTAACTCGCCTTCGAGACCAAAGATTATAACTAAAAATTCCCCATATCTCAATAACCACAAAACTGGATCCGAATTAGGAGCAATACTTATAAACTGAGGCTGAAACAATATCAGTTATCCGATGATCATTTAACTTTCCTGCACCAATATCATGTGCACTATAATCTCGTTAACTTTCTATCTATACATATATTAGTGTACAAACTTTATAAAGACTAATACTATCAGTTGAGATTAACAATTATAAAATAAAATAAATCATTTAAGCAAATGCAAATAAAAAAAACAATCATTACTAAAACCGAAATATTTTCAGAATAAGTAAAACATTACAATATTCTTACTAAGCTTACCACTACTCATCATGAAGGAATTCACCGCCAAAGTAAACACTGATTGATTGATTTAAAAAAATACCAAGAATTTTTTTTTAACTTTCTTTCTTTCTTTTTTTTTTTGCAAATAAGATTAATAACTGAAAATAAAAAAAAGAAGAAACATTATGAAAACATATTTAAAAAACAAAGTTAACTATAAATAAGAAAAGATAAAATCTATAAGCAAATAAAATTAGCTCTGAAACAAAGTTAAAGGAAAGTCAGCAACTGGATTGAAAAAAGGTATTTATTAAAAAAACATTTAAAATTGAAAGAAATCATATAAAACACAAAAGACGATAAAAAGGGAAATATAAAATCAGTATACAATAGAAAAAATAACGAAAACACAAAAATTATTTTTAGTCACATTTATAAATTTTATATTTTAAATTTCTTTTTAAATTTTTTTTTTGGGATATTCAGCTTTTGAATATGTATTATAGAAATTATTCATGTTATTCTGAAAATCAACAGGTAAATTAACTAATTTGATATTTCTCATTAAATAATTATATAAAATATTTATTCTTAAATTACTGTCAAAAGAAGACCCTTTATTAACATGGAAACAGTAGTCATCTTTCTTGCCATATATATATATATATATATATATATATATATATATATATATATATATATTAATAATAATAATCCCATTACTAACTATTTTTATATTAACATCTAAGAAATCCATGTCATATGAATTTATAATGATTTTAATTAGATTTAAATAAAAAGGTTCAAATGATAAGTCAGGTATAGAATTTGTTTTATAATTAATTTAGAAAACAAAATCATCAATATACAAGGGGTGTTCAAATGAAAAGGTACAAAACGTAGTAACAACGTAATAGTTAACATATTTGCCTGTGACGTTATGGGAGAGTTTAGCGAGACATCTAGAAATGCGAATGGAGTCTCTGGCATGGATCAGAGGATGCGCGGGAGCCCGCATGCACACTAGTGAACAGGGACTGTAAGAAAAAGCTCCATCCAATTGACGCGGCAGTGTGAGTGAGGACATGACGGTGTACACATTGCAAAATTCGACAATTGAGGAGCAGCGAGACGTTATCTGATTTCTGACTGCGGAAAGTGTTAAACCGGTCGCTATTCATCACCAGATAATGATCGTAAACAGGGAAGATTGTGTGTACGACAAGTCAGTGAGAAAGTGGAGTACCAGTTTTCATGCAGGCTATGAAAGTTTGGTTGATGACCTGAGACTAGGCCAGGTAAATACAGTAATCACGGTCGATCTCATCGACAAGGTGGACGACCGAGTGAGAAGTGATCGGCTTATCACATTGCGAATGTTGGCGGTGAAAGTGGGTGTTAGCTTTGGAAAAGTGTGGACAATTGCTTACGACAAATTGTGTTATCGGAAGGTGTGTGAGCAGTGGGTTACGAAGCAGTAACCGACCAGCAAAAGGAACTGCGTATAGGGCTAGCACTTAAACATCTGTTTCAGTATCATGAAGTCCCCGCTTTCCTGGAGCGGATCGTCATAGGTGATGAGAGCTGGGGCCATCACTACAGGCCAGAGACAAAGCCTGACAGCATGCAGTGGAAGCATGCGTCGTCACCTCCCCTACAAAGTTCACAGCCATGGCGTCACCAGACAAGGTGTTGCTCACCGGCTTTTTCGACGTCCAAGGTCCGCTACTTGTTGAATTCCTTGAGCACAGAAGAACCATAAACATAGATGTGTACTGTGAGACACTCCGAAGCCTACGCATTTCTATCAAGAACAAAAGCCTGGGGCTACTCACGGAGGGTGTGGTTCTGCTCCATGATAACGCGCGTCCACACGTCTTCAGGGTCACACACGCGGAACTGGCCAAGTTCAAGCTGGAGCAGCTTGACCATCCGCCCTACGGCCCGGACATGTTACCCTGTGAATTCCATGCGTTTGGTCCCGTAAAAAACATCTGAAAAGGAAGCACTTCAACTAGGACGACGAACTCAAGGACTCTATGAAGGATTGGATCTCGTCTTGGTGACGAGAATTCTGGGAATAAGCAGTCCTTTGGCTCGTTCATCAATGGTATAGTTGAGCTCAGGCCTGTAGTGTATACTTTGAATAAAGTCTTCATTTATACGCACTGTGTCGTTGCGTACCTTTTCATTTGAGCATTTTTATTGTTATCTATAAATTTATATTCAAATAAATGTAGATAAATATTAGCTAAACTATTAGAAGTTGGAACCCTTTGAAGTACATCTTTTATTTGCTTAGGGTTTTTTTCCATTATAATAAACATAGCTTTCTTTTTGAACAATATTAGTAACAGATTTAAATTTTTCATGTGTTATAGATCTATCAATTTTTAAGACTTTGTAATTAGTCAAAATAACCCTAATTAAGTCATCTAAGTCAATAGAAATAAAAATATCTTCAACGTCATAACTATAAATGGAGAACATTTTTTAACATTTTATATACACTCATTGCCATAAGAATATGTGCACCAAGAAGTAAGAGTGGGATTGTTACATGAAGGTACACGCCAGGTAGATATGTAAATGAATAGAAATGCGGCGTGATTGCGCAATGTACAACCAGAGGGTATTGAACTTCATTCTCCTCGGATTATAAAACGGGTAAGCACAGCTTGTTTGCGTGTATTTAATCTTTTGCAGAGGGACGCATTTTAAGTAGAGATTCAATTATGTCGCCATTCGAGACAATATGAGCAGCTGTCAGAGTTCGAGAGTGGAAGAATCATAGGAATGATGGAAACGGAGTGGTCAGCTCGGCAAGTAACTCGCCACCTAGGCCTTTCGGACTTTACTGTGAGGAGGTGTATGTACCAATCGACAAGCGAGAGGTCTGTTAAGCGGCGAGCAGGCTCAGGACGCCCTCGACAGACCAATAATCGAGAAGACCGTCACATCATATGACACGCACACACAGCGCCATTTGTCTCATTGTCCACCATCCATATACAAACAGAACCTTCACTACGGGCCTCTGCGTCAGTCCGTATTATCGTAAGGTGCCTGGGTGAAAGACAGTTGCTATCGCGGTGCTCATTACGTGTACTACTATTGACACCCACTCACCGTCTGGAGTGGTGTCGAGCTCGAAGGGACTGGACTGCAACCGAATGAAATCAGATTGTCTGTAGCGACAAATCCAGAATCTATTTGGGCAGTGATGACAATCGTGTACGTGTGGGGAGGGTGGTGAACGTCCCAATCCTGTCCTCGCTGTACAGCGGCACACCCTATAACAAATGGGGTGACATCGCATACGACACACGGTAACCCCTATTATTGATCCCCGGCTCCATGATAGCCCTGAGATACGTTCATGACATTCTTCAGCCACATGTGATGCCACTCATGGCCGGGATCTCAAGAGGCTTTTTTCAACAGGACAATACTCCTCCACACGCAGCAAGGGTTGCATAGAACTGCCTCCGCTACATTTCTACCCTTGCCAATCCAGCTCGAACCCCAGATTTTTCACCGATCGATCATATTTGGGATCATTTAGGATGGTAAGTTGGACAGTCTGCGAGTTTGGTGGAACTCAAGGCACGTTTACAGTAACTGTGGAACGAAATGTCGCAGGACTTCATATGGGATTCGTATGCCTCTATGCCAAACCGTATCACAGCATGCATTAACGCTATAGATGGTCCAACAGGGTACTAAAATCTCCATTCATTTGTAATTTTTCCTCCAATAAATGATTATTTTGCTTTGATTTTGTAATTACTTACTTACATCAAAGTTGTACATACATATGTAGTATTTCGTTTTATTCTGACAACTATTTCTTGCTGTGCAAATTTTTATAGCAATAAGTGTAGTTAATAATTTTATAATTATTTTTAATAATAGCAGCCTATTCAATACTGTCAGTAGTATTTTTGTAAAATTTCTCCAGGTATAGTAATGTGACATTGGGCTATTCGCGGTTTCTCTTCACTAACCTTGGGGACTTTCAATTGAGATTGGTTGCTTTCACTAAACAACCTTTGCCCAACCAAAAATGAAACGTGATACATAAAGTTAGTATGTAAAGCAGTTAGGAATGAAGTGAAGTTGTTGGGTTTGGAAATATATAAACTACGACTGAAAGTAGCAAGGGTCTCTGAAAGGGGATCTGAAAGAGGGTCTGAGAGAGAAGCTGTAGGTGAGATGAGGTGAAGCTGAAGTGTTAGATAAGAGAAAGGAGGAATTAAAGTTACAGTAGAGGGTTCGAGCAAGGATTACTGTAGAAAGATTTTACCTAGTGTTTGCAACAGTTGTTCCAGAGTCTGAGTTGCAGTCGAGGAAGGACAAGTGGTAAGAATCTGTTAGATTACTATTGGTGGGTTGAACTAAGGTATTAGAAAGCATGCCCGAGAGAGCACAATCATTTCTGTCATAGCAAATATATACCAATAAATGGTTGAAGCATTGTTGTGGTGACTCTGTAATTATTTGTGTCGTAGTGTTTAATAATTGAATCTAGTGATGGCACAAGAGGACGCCCGGGTCTGGCGGGCGTCACAGTAATATATGTATTATAACCATTAGTCACAATTCTAAACTTATTAGGAAATTTGGGAAATTTAGGATTTAGAAATGAATGTAGAAATTTTATCGAATTCAAAATGAAGCCTTTTTTTATACATAGCTTTAATTCTATTGGTTATTTTTCTATCACTATTAGTTTAGTTTAGTTTAGTTTCTATTAACGTCGCACTAGAAGCAACACGAGGGCTATTGGCGACGGACCTCGTAATTTTGAACCACGGTCAAGTGACGAGGACGATACCTGAGCTGGCACCCCCTTCTCCTAACATCCCCTCCACGCCAACCTCTATCACTATTATTAACATGGTCGCATAATTTCCTGGTAACTTTTCAATAAAACAAATAATGAATTCATCTATTAAATTTTTCATAGAACTTTTTAAATCTCTAATATTAATACTACCATTTAACTTGAAATTCAAGCTTTTTAATTCCTCATTAATGTAAAAATTATGTTCTTCAAAAACTTCAATAGGTTAACTGTATTGAATCGTTAATAAGAAATTATCATATCTTTATTAATTTTTTCTCTAATATATATATATATATGGATTAATAATTAATAAAGTAATCAGACATCATTACTATTTTAAGCAGTTACACTGTAACTCATTTTTTATTTTGTGGATTACCCCAATAAGCTAAATTGTGCATTTTGTTTCAGTACAAATCAGTTACAAAATGTACAAAAAATCGTAATTTTAACCAAAAGTTTCCTTTTTTAAGAATAAAAACAGTATTCACAAAAATTATTAATAGCATTGCATCTTTATGTGTTTCATTTATTATAAAATATAAGCAAATAGTGGCAAAATGCATAGATTTATATACGATACTAGCATGAAAGAAAGAGAGATCCTCTTTTAGTTATTTATAGTTCATTCAGTCTTCTAATCTTGGTTTCACTGAAATTATCGTAAGTACTTTGTGACAACAAAAAGGACGATGAACTGCTCTTAAGGCCTTTGAACTAGCCTTCGCTCCTAACACTGCCAGACAGATAGCTACAGAAGTCCTCTCATAAAAATCATTCTTCACTTAATGTAAACATTTCAATAATTGCTGTATGTGGCTTTTATACATATCATTAAGATAACTGAATGAAGAAAGAGCGGGTGCTTACTAGAAATTAGCTTTATATTCCTTAAATATATACTTTCAGTTTTTTCTACATGAAATGAATACAACAATATATTAATAAAAAACGACATGGAATTTTTAAAGATTTCGAAGTGTCAAGCATTTTAAGCGCGTTTTGAAGGAGTTTTAATACCAAGAATTTGATGAAATATTTTTGCTATTTATTTACGTGCAACATGTGACATTTCAAATACTACCATTTATTAATCAAGTAAAATATGACACATATGATTTTATTTTAATAAAGGCTAATATTTTCAGATGCCTTAAACTCTATCTTACAATGATTCGATTATTTATTTAAAACAGAAGATATTTAGATCAGTGATTCTCAAAGAGTGGTACACATATTCCAATGAGAAAGCAAAAAATTTGTAGTGAATACGCCAAGAAGGGTGACCAAAAAAAATTGATTTTTTACAATATTTTTGAAAGAGTATTTACAATTCAAAATTATTCATAAGAACAACATCCAAAATACTTGCTCCAAAATTTTTAAACTACAGAAATAAATCCGCAGATTCGTTTAAATAAGGAAATGAATAACGCGTAAAATAATATCTGAGCAGAAAAATAGCTATTATATTTATATAAACTCTATTGAAAGCTACATCGGAATTACTTAAATGGCAATAGCAGCTGAAATTATAATTAATATACCAACAATGTGCAAAAGAATGTAAAAAGTATTCCTGGTTTCATGTGATTTTCAGAAATAACATATTTTTTTTTAATTCAGAAAAGTCTTTGTTAAAAGAACCAATCTGGGATTTATTTAAGGATCTTTTAATTCTTAAAATGGATCAATCAGCAATTATTCCTCACCGCTTGATAATTTAATAGGACTCAAAATGTTTATTTATAGATGTGTAAGCTTCCACCTGAGAATAATATAATTGTAAAAGACTTAAAAACCTCTGTTGAGAGGCAACGCAATTTGGTGGTACTTCAAAAGTTTTAGTAATGTGTAACACGGAAATACTGTTTAGAAAAAAAATTAAGACTGAGAGAAACATTGAGAAAAAAAATCTAACATTTACTCTAATCGAGATTTGTATCATTTTTTCTAGTATTCATGTAAATATATTATAATCAATTAGTTCCTCAAAGTTTCTTTTTCATATTTCTTAACCTAGTGCATCATTTGTTCAAAGATTTCCATGATGAATACTAACCATGTTCTTCTATTTTACTTATTAAAAATTTTATCAGAATTTTGAAGCATGAAACCCACTGATGGTATATACACTAGAATCCAAAAGTGAAACATAATTAGTAATAATGTGAATAATGAAGGAAATCTATGTCGGAATGGCGGGAAATATGATATACGAAAGTTAAACGGTTACTAAATAAGAAAACAATGCGAAAAGTACTATAATAATGACTATTATTTCACATGGCAATATATATATATATATATATAGTTTGAAAAAAAGATAGACTTAAGAGGGGTTCACATTTTAGTGAACACAAATGGAGTAAAAGGATGCTGTTGCAATTTAATAAGGTGTGTGGTCACCTCTGACAGTCAGGCACTCTGCACAATGATATCATATGCTTGTTATGACATTGTGGATGAGTTGTGAGATCATAGAGATCCGAAGAGCTATTTTCAGTTCTGGGATGGAGCTTGGAGGGTGGGTGAGGAAGGACTGCAAGTTGTCTCTCGATCATATTTATACAAGGTCAATAGGATTCAGATCAAGGAAAGCAGCAGGCTGCGGATGACTTTCCGCTCATTTTCCGTTTCCAGGAAGTCAGGCTCCCACTGTGACAAAGTGAAATATCATCCATAAATATGAAGTCAGGACCGGTAGCATTTGAAACCAAGTGAACATAAGGCTCAAGAACATCCCTATATCTTTTAGCAGTCACATATCCCGTCTCAAAGTTTTATGGAGGTCTTTTCGACTGTTCAGAATGTTTCCTGCTTATATCATGACTCCCCTGAATGGAAAACGAAGTCTTTGTGTAGTAGGTTCAGGTGAAAACGAGTGCCATGTTCTTGCCATATCATTAGCAGATAAGAATCAATGTTCAGGCTAAAGCGAGATTCGTCAATGAACATCGCATTGGCTCACTGTCCCAAACTCCAGTAGTGGTGTTGCAGACTCTAGTTTAAACTTACGCGTTTATGCGTAGATATATGGGGGGGAACTGTTGGTTGTATGGAATGGAGATCAACGCTATTGAATCTCCTGAAAACAGTTTGTCTGGAAATTCATACTCTTGTGGAAGTTATGAGAGCTGAACCCAGTTCTCTGGCACAACTATTTCTCTGACGTCATGCAGTTACAGGCAGATATTGGTCTTGGCGAATGTTTATGACTCTTGGTCAACCTACTATTAGACGTCGCTTAACATTTCACTCACTTTGAAACTTCTGTCAAAGTCGTGAGATAACACACTGAAGTACGTTCCGAATTCGGGGCATTTCGGCTTACGATTATCCGGATTCAAGCATTCCAACGATTCTTCATTTCGCAAATGTATCCAGTTTTATACCATCATATATTCTGTTTAATCCTTATCAAAACTTCTTCGCATATGAATTTCATGAAGGCTGTCAGAACTACTTATACTAAGTGAGCCGGTTTATAATGCGGAGAAAATATTGCGTCCGAAACTTCCCTGATTAGTGAAAAACCCATTAAATCGAAAATTTCGCATAGCGAGTTTGTGACGGGTCTATCCGCGATCTTGCCACTAACAGTCCTCTAGGGGAATTTTCGAAATAATTCTTTTGAAATTATTTTTAATAGAAAGCTTCCTCCGAAGAAGAGAACGTGATCATGCAAATTAAGACTGATATATATATAGTATAAGCTTTCAAGAAAGAGAGAAAGATGAGAGGAGAGATAGAATAGACTTCTAGCTGAGCAGTAAATAAATTAAGTGTTTCAGAAATGTCGAGTCCCCCTTCCGATCAAATTCCCTTACAATGGCGCCCCGTTTACCAAAACCCCGAGAGAGGAGTCGGCTCGTGTTTTAGAGTATTACCAGAATTTTTTTTTTCCGGAAAGGAAAACGTGTCGGAATTTTTAGATAGTATCGATAATAATGTGTCATTTTATGAAATACCCACAAATTTAGCCTGTGCTTACCTAAAGGGTCATCTTATTGGAAGAGCAAAAGATTGGTTCGAGGTAATAGGTTCTTCGTACGTGAATGGAACAGCAACGGACTTTCTGTAAATGCATTAAATAATTTTCAATTATTGCTAAGCCATTACATTTCAATATTTTTCAGTTCGGTCCAGAACAAAAAGCATGTCAGATTCGTTGTTACATGTGGCCCGTAACGAATGTTTTTGGTACCCAGATAATTTAACAGCACTTTACAAACATTTTATTAAAAATACAACGGCTCAATTTTTGAAATTTCTAATTATATAAAATTACTGATAAACTAATCACAAAATTCTAGTGTGACAACTAACCAATACTAACAGGTCAATCGAAAAGACACATAGATGGTGCTACTAGAATTAAATCCATATGTTTTTTAGTTAGCCCTAACCCTCAAAAGATGCGTGTATAAATTTGACAGCTGTCGGATCATTAGTTTGTGAATTATAGCATTTTGAGTGGAGCAACTTTTGTTATTGTGAAAAAAATGGATAAAAAGGAATTTCGCGTGTTGATAAAATATTGCTTTTAGAAGGGAAAAAATACAGTTGAAGCAAACACTTGGCTTGATGCCGAGTTTCCGGACACTGCCTCAGGAAAATCAACCATCAAGGATCGATATGCTAAGTTTAGACGTAGTGAAATGAGCACCGAAGACGGTGAACGCAGTGGACGCCCAAAAGAGGTGGTTACCGACGAAAACATTAAAAAAAATCCACAAAATGATTTTGAATGACCGTAAATTGGAATTGAATGAAATAGCAGACACTCTAAAGATATCAACTGAACGTGTACATCATATCATTCACGAATATTTGGGTAGGAGAAAGCTCTGTGCAAAGTGGGTGCCGCGCGAGCTCACTTTTGACCAAAAACAACGACGAGTTGATGATTCGGAACAGTGTTTGAAGATGATCAAGCGTAATAAACCCGAGTTTTTGCGTCGATATGAGACAATGCATGAAACATGGCTCCATCATTTCACTCCGAAGTTCAATCGACAGTCATCCGAGTGGACTGCACACGATGAACCCGCTCCAAAGCGTGGGAAAACGCAACAGTCGGCTGGCAAGGTTATGGCGTCTGTATTTTGGGAGGCGCATGCAATAATTTTCATTGAATACCTTGAAAAAGGAAGGACCATCAACAGCGACTATTACATAGCGTTATTGGACCGTTTGAAGGACGAAATCGCTGAAAAACGGCCGCATTTGAAGAAAAAGAAAGTGCTGCTTCACCAAAACAATACACCGTGTCACAAGTCAGTGTAAACGATGGCAAAAATCCATGAATTGGGCTTCGAATTGCTTCCTCATCCCCCGTATTCTCCAGATCTAACCCCCAGCGACTATTTCCTGTTCTCAGATCTCAAAAGAATGCTCGCTGGGAAGAAATTTTCGTCGAATGAAGAGGTGATCGCCGAAACTGAAGCCTATTTTGAAGCAAAGGACAAATCATACTACAAAAATGGTATCGAAAAGTTGGGGGGTCGCTATAATCAGTGTATCACCCTTGAAGGGAATTATGTTGAATAAAAAAAACTAATTTTGCCAAAAAAAATGTGTTTTACTATGGTAGGCCGGGGACTTTTCAATTGATCTGTTGCTACTAGTTGTGTTGAATGGACACTCCATTTCTCCTAATCATAACAGCAATATATTAGCAGTAGATAATAAAATAACACCGTTAGTCTTCTGCTTTTTTTTTTTTTTTTTTTTTTTTTTTTTTT
>BMAW01106340.1:39524-58957 GCA_019974015.1 Nephila pilipes | reverse complement strand
AAAAGCAGAAGTTAACGGTGTTATTTATCTACTGCTAATATGCTGTTATGATTGGAATGGTGTCCATTCAACATTGCAACCTAGTAGCAGAGATCATTGAAAAGTCCCCTCACCATGTAAAGTAAAACACATTTTTGTGAAATTGTGTTTTTAATATAAATTCCCTTCTAGGTGACTAGCACTGATTATAGCGACCTCCCAACTTCGATCGCATTTTGTAGTAATGATTTGTCCCTTTGGCTAAAATAGCGCTCAGTTTGCATCATCCTCTTCATTCGACGAAATATTTCTCCCAGCGAGCATTTGAGATCTGAGAACAAGAGAATAGTCGCGGGTTCCAGATCTGGAGAATGGGTGATGGGAAGCATTCAGACCCAATTCATGGATTTTTGCCATCGTTTACACTGACATGGTGGCTTGTTTGGTGAGCGCGTTTCTTTTCTGCATACGTCGGATTTTCGAGCATTTCGTCCTTCACGACGGTTCAATCAACGCCTATGCGTAGATATCCCGATGTCTTCGATATTCATAGTAGTCAATGAAAATTATTCCATGCTGCCATCCCAAACAGGGACGCCTAATCCTTGCCAGCCGACTGTTGCGTTTTCCCATCCTTGGAGCCAGGTTCTCGCATCAGTCTGATCCATCGTCTGATTGAACTTCGGAGTGAAATATGGAGCCATGTTTCATCTTGTGGCACTCATATCGCAACTCGGGTTTAAGCTTATCTTCAGAACACTGTTCCAGAATCATCAACTCATCCGTTGTTTTTGGTCAAAGGCAGCCGCGCGCTTGCCACTTTCACTGGCTTCCTATCCAAATATTCGTGAATGATATAGATCACACGTTCAGATTACTATCTTTAAGAGTGCTCTGCTATTTCATTCAATTTCAATTGTACGAGTCATTCAAAAATCATTTAGGATTTTTTATGTTTCGTCGTAAAAAATCTTGGGCGTCACTGCCTTCACTCCGTCTCGGTCTCATTCACATTCAAACTTCCAGCATCGTCAACTATGATGGTTGGATTTTCCTGGGTCATTGTCGGAAACTCTTGGCTGCTATAGTTTTTGCTCTTCAATTTCATCTTTCATAAAGCAATATTTTTCAACACGCGAGATTGTGCTTTTTATCCATTTTTCTGGATACCGCTCGTTCCCTCAAATCTATTCAGCAAACTAATGATCATTCCATCAGCTTTATACACCATCTTTTTGAGGGTTAGCAACTAAAAAGCATATGAGTTTAACTTATAGCGCTTCATCTATGTCTTTTCGATTCATATTAGTTAGTTGTCACCATAGAATTTGTGATTAGTTTGTCTCATTGTTTATAGGTAAAATTTCAAAATTAAGGCAGTTGTATTTTAATAAATGTTTATAAAATTATATTCAAATTATCCAATTTTAAGCATTCATTTACAGGCTGCCCATGTAACCTTCGAATCAACCTGCTTTTCATTCGGACCAGGCTGGTATTGAAATGGCCAGCAAATAATTGAAAATTATTTATTGTTTTACGAGAGTCAGCCCTTTCTTTCCATTCCACGTGAGAACCTTCCCCTCAGCCATCTTTTCTTGTCAGGTGTCTGCCTGGTGCTTACAATTTCGGTGGGTATTTACATAATGACATTAATCCCATCTGATCTATCTAAAATTTGACACATTTTCTTTCCAGGAGTCTGTCATCTCTAGTACATGAGCCAGGCTCTCTGGGTTTTGGTAGTGGGGCTTCCTTCAGCAGAATTTGATCGGAAGAGTGCGTGTTTCTGAAGCATAATTTATTTACTGTAAGCTGGAAGTCTATTCTATCTCTCATCTTTCTCTTTCTTGAAAGCTTGCCACTATATATACCAGTCATGTAATTTTGCATGATGGTTCCTCTTCTTCTGGGAGGAAACACAAATAAAACAATTTCGAAATTGTTTCGAAAATTAGAGGACTGCAGTGGCAAGATCATGGACAGACCATCACAGGCTCACTACCTTTGCAGAATTTTCGATTATTGGTTTTCACTAATCAGGGAAGTTTCTGGACCATAATGACACCTCACATTATGTGGCTCACTTAGTATAAATGGTTCCGACGTGTGAGTTCATGCAGAGGAAGTTTGGTAAAGTTCAAACAGGGAAGCTGTGATGGTGCTCAGCTGGATACATTTATGAAGATCATTGGAATGCTTGAGTCCCGGATAATCATAGAAAGCGAAATGCCCCAATTGAGACCTTCTTCAGTGTGTTATCTCGGCTTTGGCAGGGGTTCAAGTGGGCAGTAAACATCAGCAATTAGGTTGTCAGGTCCAGCAGCTTGATGTGGACCAGTATCCTCCCGCTGCCTGCTTCCGGCCCGTCAAGAGAGCCAGTTGTTCACCAGAGAACTGGGTTCCTGGCTCATAACTTCCCACAGTATGGAATTTCCAGACCTGAGCTGTTTTCAGAGTTCAATCTAGTGGAATCTCCATTCCAGCCTGTCCCCATGTATATCTTGCCATGGCATGGGTTTAAATAGGTCTTGCAGCACCACTACTGGTTTGGGACAGTGAGCCAGTATGCGGTGGTGTGACAGATCTCTGCTTTCTTCCTGTTTATTGATTCCTTATCTGCGCTAATGATGTATGGCAGGAACATGGCCTCGTTTTCTGAGCCCTACTAGGGCTTGGGTGCTTTTTCCATTCAGGAGATCATGTTAAAGCAGAGCATTCTGGAACAGTCTCAGAAAGATACTCATAGAGCTTTGGATTGGGATATGTGGCTACTAAAGTGGGATATTCTTGAACCTTATATTCCTTGGTTTCAAATCTTCTGTTCAAGCTTCATGTTATGATTAGTATTTCTTTGTCTGGTGGGGCCACAGCTTCTGCAGGCAAATGGGCAGGAAGTGTCAGCCTGCTGCTTTCCTTAGTCAGCAGATCTCATGTGGCAGCATAAATGATCAGGGCCAACATTCCATTTCTCACCACCACCTCCAAGCTCAGCCAGTGAAAACAGCTCCTTAGGATCCTCTATGAGTGCAGCTCATCATGTCTGTCAACGCCTCTAGTATCATTGTGTGCAGAGTACCTATTAATCAGAGGTGTCCCACCTTGTCCTTAAGCAGCTCACCTCCATTTGTGTTCTAAATGCTGAGCCCTCTTCGTCCATCTTTTTCAAAATATATACTATGCCTGTGTGAAATAATGATCTCTTAATATAGTGCTTTTCATGTTTCTTATTGTGTTTGCTTTCGTGTCTGTCTTCCCACTCATTCAAACAGCAAGTTCCTTCGTCTTCATTATAATTATGTTTTTGGATTCTAGTACATGCCTTATCAATTAGGTTTCATGCTTCAAGGCTACTGATAATTTTTAACCAAAGTAAAATGAAGAACAGTTGAAATGTCATAATGGAAATCTTTGAACAAATGATGCACTAGGTTGAAATATGAAAACTTAGAGAATATTGATTATAATATATTTACATAGACTGAAAAGTGACCACATTCGATTAAATGTTAGTTTTTCTCAATGTTTCTCTCAGTCATAATTTTTCTAAACAGTATTTCCGACCATTACATTACTAAAACTTTTAGAGAATGCCATTTTCAAATTACGTTACCTCTCAACAGGGTTTTAGTCTTTACAATTATATTATTCTCAGGTGGGCTCACATCTCAAATAAACATTTTGAGTCTATAATTATCAAGCGGTGAGGAATGGTGCTGGTGATCCATTTTAGGGTAAAGATCCTTAAATAAATCCCAGATTGGTTTCTTTTAACAAGACTTTCTGAATTAAAAATATTTCTGAAAATCACATGAAACCAGGAATACTTTGTCTTTTGACTGTTACGATATTAATTATAATTTCAGCTGCCTTGCCATTTCAAGTAATTCCAGTCTGGCAGCTTTCAATAGAGTTTATATAAATATTCGCTATTTTCCTCAGATATTATTTTACATTATTCATTTCTTCTTGTGACAGTCCTGCAAGTTTATTTCATAGTTTAAAATTTTGGAGCAAGTGTTTGGATGTTGTTCTTATGAATAATTTTGGTTGTAAACTCAAGAAGCATCTTAGCAAAAATCAATTTTGTGGTCTGTGTAGCGTATTCACTACAAATTTTGCTTTCTCATTGGAGGAATGTATGCTTCCTCTTTGAGAATCACCTGATCAATATCTTCTGTTTAAATAAATAATCAGTGCTCATTGTAAGGTCAGAGTTTTAGGCATCTAATATTATTGCCTATTAAATGGAAACTCATGTGTCTTCTTGATTCTTCGTGGTAGTATTTGAAATATCACATCATTACATCTAAATAAATAGCAAAATGGCTATCAAGTTACTTGGTATTAAAACTCCTTCAAAACGCTTAGAAATGCTTGACAACTAGTCTTTAAAGATATGTCGTTTTTATTAATATATTGTGTTCATGTGAAAACTGAAAGTATATTTAAGGAATATAAAGCTAATTTCAATGGCACCACTCTTTCTTCATTCAGTTATCTTAGTATGTATAAAAACACATACAGCAATTGAAATGTTTACATTAAGTGAAGAATGATTTTATAGAGGACTTCTGTAGCTATCTATGTCAGCGATTAGGGCAGGAAGCTAGTTCAAGGAGCCTTGAGCGGTGCTTACTGTGCAGCAGTATCTTGTGTGTGTGTGTGCTTGTGTGGTTACATTTTCCGCTTTCAGAGGGAAAAAAAACACAAAATTTTACGTTACGTATTTAAATTTGTATACTAATTTTTAATTATTTTTGTTTTGGTTATGGTAAAGTTATATATATATATATATTTATATATATATATATAAAGAGAGAGAGATTTTATTAAATTTTTTTCGTTATTGTGTGCTTTAAAAGATAACATAATATACTTAATAGTTCATAATGCTAATCGTGTATTGAAATTATATGCAGCATAAAATATCTCTACAAAAGCATAAATTCTATGATACAAATCACAAGTAACAGCACTCATTCTAAAAAGGTAAATTAAGAAAATGAATTTTTCTCCATAACTACAGAATGATTATTAAAAAAAAAAAAAAATTGCCAATATATGGACGTCTTAGAGAGCGTTACGTTCGGGGGAACGGAAGGTAGTTTTGAATGTTGGTATTATATGGTATGCGCTCAAGAATGATGTGAAAAACAATAGTCCATTTATCACCATTACGGTTACAGAGACAAAATTTCTAAGTTTTCGAATGACAATACCTACTTTTCGTCATTGAACTGTAATCATCACAGTACAATAAATTAAACAGAGTTTGAACGGAACTTGTAGCACAAAAGAGTCTAGCATTGACATTTTTTTAAAAAAAAAAAAGTGAAAAAAACCTATCGAAAACAGAGAAGCAATAGGAAAGCAAAGATTTATGTGTATGAAAAATTTTCTACGTCTCCGTATATGGGGTATGAGAAAATTTTATTGCAGAGAAATGACGATGGCAAAACTCACATCTCGTTTATTATGAATAAAAAGACTACAGAGCAAGAAGAACAGTATTCTAACTAGATCTAGAGATAATACAGCAGTTTTAGGCTTAGTTAAGAAACTTAAATTTTATCTTTCAGGCTCAATAAATATTTTTAACTACTTTTCGGGTTTTCAACTATGATGGAAAAGCAACTAACTCCTAAAATTTCCAAGTGGACTTCCTTCAAGACTTTGATTATGAAATCAAACACATATTGGATATCTCATCAGTGCAGACTTGGTGACAATTCAGCATAGTTCGGTATTGGAATGAAATTGCAACCCAAGTTCTTCGGCCCGTATCGAATCAAAGAAACGAATCCACATAATAGATATAAGGTGGTGAAAGTGGGAAATCACAAAGGTTCACACTCGACATCCTCAGCAACAGATCTCAAGAAACCGTGGTCTACAGATTCCAACTAAAATGCAGAGAAACTTTGCAATGATTTTTTCTAGCATTTATTAAACTTTTTTTTGTTTTATTACTTTAGTGTCTGTCTAGGAAAATATCAGGGCTGTGGAAATTGCGTGGTATTCCATCCTGCCCTTACAGAGGGCACAGAGCGACACGGTAGTGTGGGAAGGAATATTCTAGAGATGTGGGAGAACGCATTCTGACCCACGCGAAGATGCTGTTTTATACTTGCTGTCTGAGCACGAAGGTTGAACATCTGTAAGCTTTCTTTCAAGTACTGTCCCTTAATTGTTGTGTATTGTAACTCATCTCTTAAGTGTAACCAAACACTTCGGGTTCCGAATAACGTTTGTCCAATCCAACATCCATTACTCTACAAACGTCACCAAAAATCGTATGTAGAGTAATGAACCTTAATATTTAGACTATTTTGAGTTTTAAAAAATATACTATAACAGAACGTCTTTTCTTTCATGAAAATCTGCATAACTTTTTTTTTTCTTTTTTGCATTAATTTTTGATACGTGAAGATTGTAACCTCATTTGGGAAGTTATGTAAATAAATTTAAATCTTCTTTTTTAGTTTGATTAGTTTTTGACTCTTTTGAAAACGTTTTATGAAAATTCTAGAAGGGACTGATTCTTTATCAAACCTTATTTAAAAATTCCACTCACAATTCATTGAGTAAAAAGGATAGATTTTGTTAAAATACTTTTTAAAAACAATGGTGTATTCGGTAAGAAAGTGCTAGCTCAGTGTTTAAAACTTCGAGTGTACTGCTACGCTTTATTCAAAATTTAATCTTTCATACCTGTCTGAATTCAAAGTAGAGATGTGTATGAACCAAGTATATCTGAGGAAGCCAGGTCTCTTCGGACCTCTCTTCAGAGGCCACTTCTACCGCATTAATTCAGGTTGGGGTGGCCATATTTCGGACACATGTCTATAAATCAAGAAATGTCTGAATTAATATATCAAATAGCAAAAATATACTACTATGTACATCTGGAAGCTTACATTAATGTAGAGTAAAAATTTTATTTTCTTCCTTGTAAAAGATTACAGTAAATCTTTATAGTTTTATTTTACTCCTTGAAAAACATACATTACATTTAAGAATGCAGAAAATTAACAAAACTTGCTTTTCATAAATTTTGATATGTATAATGTGTGGAATGCTTAAGATTCAATTGCAAAATAAATAAAAAATTTATCATACTGTTATTTTTCCTGTTTACTCGTTTGTGTAACAGGATGTTACTCGTTTTAAAAACGAGTAAACAGTAATGTTTACTCGTTTGTGTAATTACTCGTTTGTGCATTATACATAGTTTGTATCATGAACTTTATTAATTAATAGAAGTATAAAAAGCGTCTTTATTCTATTTAACTGTTTAGAAAATATTTGTTGTTATAATATGCTCGAAATCTATATCGTATAAATAAATTTAGCTGTAACATAAGGGATAGAATGCTTAAGAATAATACTATCCCAATTTGGAACTTTCAGATATCGGGTGGTAAGATAATTCTAATAATAAAAGAACGAATTCTTTTAAGAATTTAATTTAAATATAGATATGTTTTTGCAATTTCAGATATTTCATTAGATTTATATTTTCAGTTAAAAATTATGCTTGAAAACTCTTCTATTTTTTAATTTAAGATGAGTGAAGTCATTTCATAAATTGATGTCATTATACAGCATCATATCCATCATTAATATACATCAAAAGTTCTCCTTAAGGCCTTTCTTTAATGTTCTCATTCTCATGTTCGTAAAATTTATAATAGATTGAAACTATGAAATAACTTAAACTATATTAATTAATCTCAACTGCTGTTTCTGTTATCACTAATATTACCTTTACATGCACTAGCATGTTTAAAGGCTAATTACTTAGAAGTTTAGTTTCGAAAAAATAGCATACGATTCGGAATCGAGCTAGTGCTATTAATATAATATTTTAGATACTGGTTGTGTATCTGAACTAAGTAAGATTCTTCTTTTGTTGGTTTTTCTTTTCCAAAAAAAGTCAGTCTTCAATGGAATTCTAATCAAAGATAAAATTGCCGTATTATTCTGTAATCTTAAGTGATAGTTAAAGAAAAGCGTTTAAAACGTGTCCGAAGTATCTACCAGTTTCCATGTACTTTAAAAAATGTATTAAGATTGATCTTTCAGTGATTTTTATTGAGGTGTTTAAAATTTTAAAACTCTTCTCAAGCAGTTATTAAGATATTTTTTTCACTGAAACTCTTCCATCAATCTCAAGAAGAGAAACTTCAATCTCAATTGAAATACTTCTTATAACGATATTTCAAGTTACAAGGGAGAAAAATATGCGTCGGAATTATGATCTTTTTTTTCAGTCTTATGTACGTTGTATAAATTCATGAAACCGGTTAAAAATGGACTATGAGTTGTTTATAATGTATAAATCCTGCTCTCTCTTGCCCTTTCATGTGCTATTATCAGATAAAATCATGCTTCTGAGGATAAATCACTTCCATTACGTATACGAATGAAATAGAGGAAAGCGGTCGGACTGATAATTTTTGAATGAATGAAGTGGTGCGTGAGACGAGTATCACTTGACATATTGGACTTTTTCACCACTCATATTACGACCCATCATATCCAGGAAATGATATGCTTAAGATAAGATTGCCAGATTTTTTGGAGTATTGGCAGTGACTATATTTTTTATATCGCTTTTAATTTTGTATTTATATAACTTTATTACTAATTATATTTATGATAAACCTTTTTTTAAGTACAAGTCAAATTTATAGTTGAAATCACTTAATAATGTGAAATATGAGCAATAACACAGTAAGCTATACAATATAGAATAATTTACCTTAGTTCTTCCATATATATCCCTTAAAAATTAATCAATCAATAGAAAAATACACCTGCTTCTGTCATTTCCATAAATTTTGTATGAAGAACATGCGAAACATTATTACCATCCTCCGTATCATCAAATATATTTATATCATTTATATCAGTGAAAAAGTGAAGGCATTTTTTTGCATAATAAATAGAAGAAGAGTTCAGCTCTTACAGATAATTAATAGCTTTTTTTTGTATATTATTTTTCTTTATTTCCAATCATTTTTGCTGCCTTTGAAAAATCCTTGAAATTCAAAATAATCACTTTAAATTTATACAATTTTAAATAACACTCTGAAAATAAGCTGTTCGAAATATGTCTGAAAATATATCTATAACATTTCATTCATGACGTAGACTTTTAGGAGCAGAATTTGAATTCTTGTATCTTTATCTTAAAAATTACCACATTCATTTTCCTTTACATATTTTTCTCGTTTTTAAACCTTCCCATAGAACTTTCTTACCATATTTTAATACGAATAAATAAATACCAATTGTTTTTAATTGTATAGAATGTACCTGATTTATGTGACTATGCAAGAAGGAATACTGTATTATAATTACAAATTTTATAATGTCTCATCATAATTTCATCATTAAAGTAACTTTCTTTTTTTATTTAATATACAGAAAGCATTATTTTAATAGGAAGCTTTGTTAAGGAAGTTAGCGGCCTATACGGTATTTGTTGAGACGTTTTTTGTCCCTTTTTATCTAGTTTTGTTTGTTCGTTTGTTTGTTAAATATTCTATTAAGTAAACAATAGGTGTATTGTTGTACAAGCATTGTTTCTTTTTCGAGGGTAGTCTCAAATAGCTATTTTAATTCAAATAATATAATTTCGCTTGCATTTTTTCAATTTTTTTTTGTTTAACTAGCCCTTTCTTTGTGCGACCCAGTATCAGGTTCCATTGTGGTTAGTTAAGCGAACACTTATCACATTTAAATAACATTTTAGTGTCCGAACCTAATATGAGGATTAAATGGTGATGTTTCGAATTTTTGATCGGTTTTCGGACAGAATGTATTAGTGGGAAAACAAACATTTCATTGAAAGGGAAAGAGATTATTGCTAAAATACTTGTAAGGATTATTTTAATGAGTCTTAAAGATCCGGAGTTATTCATTCACTGTTTAGGACATCATCAAGACACATTAAATTATTATTATCTTTGGGACCAAAAATCACTGGATCTCTTGCATTGGTTGGAGTTTTCTATTTTTCCGTTAGAGGTAGAGGAGAGAACAAGAAACAAGCAAGTGAAAAGAAAAAAATAATTCATATGTATAAGGTATCTTCTTGTGTAGCTCCTTGCTTCAAAAACTACAAGACAAAAGCTAGTATAATAATTCAAAAATTTTCAAACATTTGGAGCAATTCAGGATAGCAAATTGACTTTAAGGCAATTTACCCGAAATATTAAAGATTTTTGTTTTATTTAAATTTCTTTTATTTTAAAATGAAATAAATGCTTTGAAGTGTTTCACAATTTTTACATAAATTCATAATTGTTTTACATTGAGAACGGAAGTATTTAAAAAATTCAACAAGGAAACGTATTCGAGGGGAAAGAAAATCGAAAATTTTATTTTGTACATTGGCTGAAAGCGAATCATGTCTTTCCTTATCACCTCCTTGAAACGCTAACGGGAATCTCATTGACATAACTTCATCTCCTCCTTATACTGAAGGAGCACTTTTGTGGTGTATCAGGCGTAAAAAAAATCGAACACAACATAATGTTTATTTGAAATCTACCAGATGTTGATTATTAAAAATGTTATCATAAATCTACGAAGGATAAGATATTTCTTTATAAATTTATCTTTTTGTAACCACAGTTAAAAATTCTGATAGTGTGTTTCATTTCAAAACGCAGAAAGCTATATTAAAATTAACTACTATTCTAAATTAAGAATGAAATATGTAATTATGCATATAATTTATCAGAATAGCAGGAAAGGAAGAAAGATGGATATACTGACGTATATATTATAACAAGGTATATATATATATATATATATATATATATATATAGGAGAGCATACAATAGTAGTCTATTCAATAAATAAAGTATCTCAAGAGAACTATCATTTAAGTTACTTTATTTGTTAATTAGCCATATAACTGACCACAATCTTCAAAATTTTAAATTTCTATATGGAAAAGATCCATGGTATTTTTGGGAGTCTTTTGTAAGTTAACGATGGTTACTTTAATATCGGTTATCTAAGATAAAGTTAACTCGTTAACTTTATCTTAGATATGTAAGGTATATTATCCGAAGTATTAATGATATTCCCAGCAGCACATTATTTGGAACAAGTGCTCAAAAGAAACATCCGCTATACTTACGCCAAGTTAACATTGCAAAGTATAATGAAGTACCTGCATTCAACATTGGGACCAGAAACTCATTAGCAAATTTGAAAAATAACAGTAAATTCTTTTCAAATGGTCAAAAATACTTGCTTTTTAAAAGTATCATCAAAGGAAAAGAAAGAGACAAGCTGGTATGTAGTTACGCTTAAATAAAATGCAGAAGAAGAAAAAATGACGAAGTTCTAGAAGCTGAAAGGAAAAAAAATTACCTATAGATTTAGGTAGTTTTTGAAGACTATTTCAAAGACAATTTAACACCAACCTTAGCAAATAATAAGAAGTAATTAATCGAATTGTCAAATTAATAAAAAGTTTATAGAACAATTTGTTAACGCAATTGTGAGTGTCGCACATATTTATTCGTGTATAGCATATAATTTATTGTGTATAAAGTATTTGTGTATAACACATAGTTTCTTTCATTTGCTTTTTATACGTGTTTATTTTCTATATTATGAGAAACTAGGATTAGGTTTTGCTTTCACAAAATATCTACCATAAGAGGAATTATAATTTATATAACAATAAAAAATATTACATATTTTAGTTCTCTCATTCATTTTTCTGGTACTAAATAGTAGGTATAACAGCACATAATCAAAAGTGTTTTTTATTCTGCTGACGTCTCATAAGAAATGTTTGATACGCTGTTGCAACAGCAGTGAACCATAATAAGTTAACATAAACGGCGTTTTATCAAGAATAATAATCACACAAATATGAAATATATTTTTATCCAACAAAAGTTTAAACTATTTATTTTAATACAATCATGAACAAAAGTATTAGGCAGTCTTATCTTTGTATGTTAACTGTGAAAGCTTAACTTGAAATAACTTAATTTGTTTATTATGATACTAATATTGTGTTTAGATAATAATATAAGCAAGCGTCATTGCAATCAGCAGTCAATAAAATATTTTCACGGTGCTAATGCGAAATTCGCGTTTTCTTGGAATGAGAATTAGTGCATGCTGCACTTAATGTTCATATATATACTGAAGTTCTGATAATTTGACCAAAATCATAAAGAGTTGCTTTCACTTTCGAAAATGCTGAAAATTAGTGAATTTAGCCGAGAACAACGTTTAAAATACAGTTTTTAATTGAACAGGAAAAGAACCAAGAACCAAACTGAAGTTTTAAACGTTATTAAATGTTCAATCTGTGCAGTTCAAATGTCTTGAAATTTCTAGTTCACATTTAAATAGCAAAAGAATTGGAAGGAAAAGGATCATTACACTCAGAGAGGACCTATTGTTGAAACGGGCTCACTGCATTGAATCATCTCAACTTATTGCTGATTTATAGATGCTAACAAGGAAACAATCACATCTAGAGACGCTAGAAAAAGACTTGCTGGATCTAGACTATAAGGTTTCAAATCCAGGAAGAAATCATGGCTCCCCGATAAAAAAAAAAATAGAAAGATGGGGTTTGTATAGGCCCTTAAACGCCAACAGAATAGGATTTATCATATAATTTTGGGATCTAAAGAATCTAAATTTCAGGTACATGTTAATTAATTTATATTTCTTAAGAAAACAAAACTGTAGTGTCAATATGTATAAAAAATATCTAAAAACAGCTTTACCAATTTAGTTAATGTTATTTCAATATTTTAGGTGTTCAGCACATACCTGGTGTGACATATATGAGGCCAAAGGTAGACAAAGAATACTTTCAGAATTGTATAATACCAACTGTTAAGCACTTAGTAGGCAGTATTATGATCTGATAATGCATGGTGGCGAATAATTTCGGGGAAATGGTCATCTGTGAGAAAATAATGAGCTCTAATTGGTACATAAATGTACTCGAAATGGCCTTGCGATCATAATTTTCTTTGATTTTTGGAGACATAAGAAGAAGTGGGATTAAATTCCAATAGGTCAATACAGCGTGCCATAAATCTACTACAACTATGAAGTGATTTAGAGACAATGATGTAGATCTCCTGGAGTGGCACCCACAGTTTTCGGATCTCAATCCCATAGATCATTTTTAGAGTATCAAACGCAAGGTCGGGAAGTATCCAGTTACTTCAAAGGAGACGTATAAAATGTCCTACAGCAAAAATGGAACAAAATAACCAAGCAAGAATGTTGTAAGATGTAAGAAGGTGAGAAGGAGCATCATGCTACACAGAATTAATGCGTAATTAAGTTAAAAAACGCCCAACCAAATATTGATTTTTGTAAAAAAAAAAATATTATTATTATTTACCTTTGTAGCTCTAGATTTTCCCAACATAACGGTGTTTTATGCACAAAGTATAATGAATAAAAGTATAAAGGGGGCCTAATACTTTTGTCTATGGCTGTATAATCAAGTGATCGTGGTAGCCTAGTGATCATGGACGCAAACTTGCGGCCTGCGTTACTGCAATCGTTACTGGTTTTGAGCTTTTAATGCCACAAAAGATTCGCCATGTAGAGGGGCTGAAGCACGTTAAATATGTTGTCCTTCCGTTGGCATGATAGTTGGAGAGGAAGGTGCTAGCTCAGGTGTTGTTCTCTTCACTTGACAGAGGTTCAAAATTACGAGATCCGTCACCATAGCCCTTGCGTTGCTGCTAAGTGCGGTGTTAATAATCAATCAACGGCTGTATAATTGCTCACCCATGAGATGAACCTGAAGTTATCTGTTCGTAATGTAAATTGAAGATTTTTCTAAGTATAAAAGAAATTTTTTTATAATTTGATTGAAGAATTGTCAAATATTTCGGATAGACAAAAGTAAATTTTTATAGTATTAATTGTAGAGGAACCATAAGCACACAAGTACAAAGTCTAATCCATACTTTTGCTATTCATGAAGACTATATTCCAAGGACCATAATAATTTTTGTCACTTCTAAAGTTTTCAAATATTACTCTAAGTATAGAGGGGCATCTTTTGGTATTACGCTTATTCAGTCTGATGAATTAGAGGGCACTGTTATCTTCAAGAAATACATGAAGAAACTCCAACTGGTTTGTTTGTTTCTATTTTATCTTAGCTGATATTTACATAAAACTTAGAACACAGATAGTTTCTAATAAGAGAGAGACAACGAAAGGTATTTAATTAAGTTTTTTTGAGAACTAACTTATATTTTGATTTTAAAAAGAACAATTTTCTAAAAAGAGAGAGCACGGGAAAGAGAAGCTTTAATACACTGAAGACCAATAAGAAAATTTCCCTTTTTCAAATTGGCGTATTAAATAACTGCTGCTAAAATTAAATGGATATTCAAATCTAATGAGGATAATAAAAGATTATGAAAAAATAGCAATTTTAAGTGGACACATTGATCCTAATTTTCTAACTTTGAAAGAATGTGAGCGAATGAAATGGTCCGTTAAAGTGTCTTCGCCTTATGTGTCACGAATCTAGTGATCTTTTTTCTCCAATGGGGCTTACTGTCTTTCGCAAACACGGCCGGCTAACGAGCCCCCGGAGTACTCCAGCTAACTTTCTCTATTTTCGTCCCTCTTTCTTAGCATTAATTTCTTCCTTTCATCCTTTCTTCAGTCTAGATTACAGATAAAATGTTTTTGAATATTTCTGTATGTTCCTATTCATTTTTGTTTGCACCGTCTCGAATAACTGTTTCTTACTGTTTTATAACTATTTTTATTTCAGTATATTTATTATTTCCATTCTTGGTTTTGGTTTTCACTGTTGGCTTGCCAACTTGCATGTTTGCCGTGTGCGGTGTTTCGTAAGGAGGGAAGTGGTGTCCTGGGGTAGCCCATTCTTCTCTGTAGACGAGTAATAAGGGTCAGTCCACTTCTCTCAATCGGCTGGTGTTACGTCGTTGTGGTTTTGTTCGATTCCGCAAAAAGGCACTGCTTCAGGGCTAGTGCTGCAGACAAAGGGTGCATCGGGTACCCTGGTAGATCCTCGCCCTGATGCAGTAGCACAATATCCTGGGTGACCTTCAGATAAGGGCCGTGCCTGGCAATCGTCAGTTGTCCTGTAACTGCCTCCCTTGTTGAACTCTATAGTGGATAGAGGCACACAAGAATGAATATATCTTTATATTTCACATGGATCAGTCTCTTCAGTGACCCGGCAAAAGCCATATACGTCAACTTTCCCCAATACACTTTCCATTGAAACTATAAGTAAATACTTCGGTTTCGAGTGATGAGAGAATCATTTTGATTCTCTCATCACTCGATAAAATTCTCGCATCGATGTCCACTTTTGCTATTCAGAAGGCCCTCCAAGGCATTGAAGGCAATTCGAAAAACTTCGTTTTGGAGACCTTTTACTTGAAAATATTTCAGCTTTACAAGAAATACCTTCTGCTCGCTGAAACATTTTTAAATCTACCAGTAACTGTATATCCTCATAAATCATTTAATTTTGGCCACAGTGTTATTGCCTCGTTTGTGCCTTTGAAACTGAAATTCTGGAAGGTTTATCGGATCGACCAGGATGTCAGAAACGTCTGGCAGATCATTATCCGAAAAGATAGCAAGGCATTTCCCACAAAACATATCATACTCACTTCTTTCAGAAATCCCCACTTATCCTCTAACTAACTTACTCCGAAGCTAACACGTTGTTTCTTCCTCCATAATCGACTGCTTATGCTCATATCACTAATTCTTCTACTGCTTCCTTTGCTTTCCGAACAGATCTAAATATTACTAAAGTCATCTGCCCTCCAATAGATATATTATCTACAGATCGCCTGATCTCTTCTCCATCTCCAGTGTCCAAATCCTCTGTATCCACTCACACAAGCGTCCATTCTTCCTTTCTTCTCTACCACTATGCACACCTCTAAAACTAATAAATTTCAGTTTTCCGTAACATTCTTGATATGACTTTAAATATTAAAAAGAAAAAAAAATAGTCGTAGAGCTAAACGATCTTACAAAAATATATCCTATCTTTTTACAGGACATAAATCCAATATCGAAATAAAAGTGAGCCCACATAAACCAAAAAATATATAATAAGTCTTCCACCACCCAGCTTTGAAGATATCCTCTTCATCCGTATATATATATATATATTCCTCTTTTTCTGAGTTTTGCTTATTATTTTACATCATGCTATCCTCTTTTTTAACTCTTTCTACCGTGCATTTTTAACTTTTTAAAGTATATAATATCACTTGCTTTCAGAGAATTGTATATATTTGTAATAGGCTAAAGATATTGGTATACTTTTGTCGCTTCACCTTGTCTGGCACAGCTTAGCCACATCTGGTTATTGTGCCATTAAGCACTACATTCACTTACTTATACTTACCTCCCAACAGACATTTGTGGCCGCAATAGACTAGTGATCATGATTGCGGACGTCATGACAGGGGTTTCATGACTGTGGGTAATGACTGCGGGTTTTGTCAAGTCAAGGGTTTGAGCCCTGATTCCACTCTAGACCCGCCGTACAGCTGGAGTTGATGCACGTTAAATCTATCGTATCTCAAAGTCCTCCAGTCTGCTTGATGTGGAAGTTAGAAGAGGGAGGTGGTAACTTAGGGGTCGTCCTCTCACTTGACCGAGGTTCACAATTACGAAATCCGTCGTTAAAAGCCCAAATATTGACTCTTTAATTTCGAAATTATGTAATATCTTATGTTCCTTGTTCCAACATGTATTGTTTTATCTTACCAATTATTGTTGTAAAAATTAATTCTTGCCTGTAAATGCTGAGTGCGGGTATGATTATTTCTCGGGAAACCGGTTTGTAGCTCTAAGCCCTTTGGGTAATCTCGGTCACCTTAGGCATTCTGCCGATAACCCTCGTGTTGTTTCTTAGTGTGACGTTAATCAACAATCACATCACATTCGGCTTATGTCACATATCCTGTACCAAATGTGGAGCCCGTTTTCAGGCAGAAAAAGAGTCTGATTTTCAAATAAAACCGTAACATTGTAACCAACTTCTATTTGTTATACAGTGTTTTTGAAATATAGAAATATTCCATAAAAACATGAGTTTTCCTTTTGAATATATAATGGAAAAATTCACTAAGTATTATAATACACGAGATGAAATATGGAAAATGATTTTTCATCAAAAAAATGTGTATTGATTGAAATAGAAATTAGAGGTACATTAAAACCGGCTACTCTGTATAGGATAGTGAAGTTAGAACATGATTTTAATGTTGAAGCATTTTTGTATCTGAAAGGTATTCCGAGTTTGGGTCCTATTCTTTAACATAACACGAAAAGCCTAACATCACAATACAGAAGTGAAAAAAAGCAGAATAAACATATGAAAATTAAAATATTCAAGGCTATATAATGACCTCCTTTTAACTAAGATTTCTTTAAAATATCTATGTTTGTAAACATTTTATTAGATGTCTTTAAAATTTATTTGTTTTTTTTAATTTGTTTGATCCGAACAACGTCGGGTCTATAAGTCTTTTCTTACATTTACTGGAGATTTACGAGAAATGCAATTAATGGAAAAGTATGTTTATTATGACCAAGCAGTGTAAAGATGGTAAATTAATTGAACAACCCCCCACACACAAAGATGTTTAAAAAATCAAATCTCGAAACAATGAAATTAATTGCATTTATTAACTGGTAATAAAAACTCAATTGACTCAAAATAATTTTCGAAATCAAAATAATAACATCAAAATAAAGAGAATAATATATTCATCAATAGTCAGAAAATTTTAAGTCTTTGTAGATTCCTTCAGAGATATTTTCTGAAGCCAAAAATTTCTGGCAACCCTAGATGTGGATGGATTTGCTACGTAAAGTTTTATTTACGCTACTATTTTTCCAACAAAACATCTTTTAAAGCGATACTGATTATCGAACTTCAAAGCCCCGATACCGTGACGCCTCTCTTGAGCTGCTTCATCATAACTCGGTCAGATCAACATAACACGTGCTTTGCTCCACCTATGCTTCAGGACGTATTTGTTAAAAAAAAAAGTCCCGAATTGAAAGAAAATTATGATAAGAATATTTATTCGGTACTCCACATCACGTAAATTTTTATATTGTTTCCAATGCCATTGAGAGAGATTCGAATGTCCTAATACGATAGTAGAAAGACAATTTAGATTCCTCTCCTCTCAAATTGAATCATTCCACACTTGAAAAATATCAAATTTCAGTCCAAAGAACATGTATTATCTGGGATGTAACTGGTTCAAGGTATATGAGTGTTTTTTGATTTTAATTCAGAAAACATTCTAAAAATACCGCAAAGGGCTAGCAACAAGTAAAGGCATGGAAATGACCTCATGCCAATCATTCTAGTTTTTCACAAGAACTAATAGTGTACAAAAACTAATCGAATAAATGTGTCAAATTTGGAATGCATTTAGTTCAATTCATTGAGTTATAAAATATACGTGAAAAATAATATTAAATATTCGTGTGAGACACGAATAAAAAAACACGAACATGAAAAAAACATGAAGTAATTCATGTGAAAGGCATGTGAAAAATTATGCTAAAATGTGTAATTATGATCAGTGTATAATGGTGATTTCACTTTCAGCCACGACTTCTAAAATGTAAAGACATATTAAAATTCATCATTTTTTCAGTGGGTATTTAAATGAAATGAGTAGTTGCAATCATCATTTAAATTTTTTTCAGAAGTTATTTTTATATTTAACCTTCTCTTCGACTTCCAGAATTTCAGAAACTCATCAAATTAGCTAAAATTCTTATTTTTAATGTTAATTTTTTTCTCAATATATTTATACATGCAAAACATTAAGAAATTGCAAGTGTATACGCTTATAATATTAACTTTAAATATGACGATTTAATTAATCACTTTTTTATAAATCCTCTATTTGAATCTATAGTATCTAATAGTAGATTACATTTTCTTCGACTTTTTTTTTCTTGATCTATACGTGTGTTCTTACCAATATGAGGGGTTATTATTACTAATAATTAATAATAATAATAATTCTGATCAATTTCCAGTTTTGTCGCTTTTCCTGATTAATATTAATGAATCCACGTGCATAAGTGGAATTTCAAAAAATAACCAAGAGCTCGTTTCTTCTTAATGTAAGAAAATTCAAAGTCAAGTTTTTAAATTACAAATTCATTTCCCCAAAAATTATTTTATTCACTTACAGATTTGTATTGAGTCACTAGAAATTTCTTAATCTGTTAGAATTTGTTCAACTTAATAAGATATTTATATTGCAATTATTTTTATGGTAGCGTTTTCTTCATTACCCCAAAGATTATAAAAGGAGATATATTAAAGCTTAATATATATCCTTTTATTTCTATTTCAACAAAAAGAAAGTACTTTAATT
>BMAW01106340.1:0-24913 GCA_019974015.1 Nephila pilipes | reverse complement strand
TATATATATATATATGTGTGTGTGTTTAATACTTTAATTTTAGTTTACAAGTTTATGGACATTTTTTGCGTTGTGCCATTTAGCATATTATACATTAAATCTTATTTCTGCAAGGAAATGTGACTGTGTTAATTACAACGTTTTTCTGAATTTCACTTGGTGTGTGTGTGTGTGTGAGTGTGTGTGCGAGTGTGTGTGTCATCAAATTTTCGATCGTTAATTTAACCAACTTCCCATCAAGCTAGAGCTTTGAAATTTTGGGAATCGTTCGTACTCGCCTAACAATGCAATATTTAGACGTTTGCGGCAAGTTTTAACTAATATTTCAATAATTTTAATAAGTCAAAATATTCTTTCCTCTCGGCGCTTTTAGGATTGAGGAAAAAATTTCTTTCCCCCTCTGGGAGCACCGGGCACTTCCCACGCAGCATGCGGTATCGTAAACCTATTGTACTCACAAAGGGGAGATACTATCTCCCCTTTACTATCTCCGAGATAGTAAGGGTTGCTGACTTTTAGTCAGTAATCATTCGCAAGAAAGAAAGTTTCCAATATTTGGCGCCGTGTCTTATCACAATAATTTTTTCTGAATTCTGGTTCCCATTCTTTTTTTAATAGAATGACTTACAAACTTTCAAATGCATGTTTTGATTTTATGAGTATTATGAATTTTTCAATACTCTCACAAATGTCTCTTTTTAAGTGAATTTTAAAGTTAAAAATAACTAATAGTTTTAACTAATATTTCAATAATTTTCTCTAATAAACTTTGCCACGATATAAAAACGTTGTTTTTAAAAACGTTGGTTTTTATATCGAATTATTTTTTTACTGTCTTGTACATTTCTTGTTCTATAAGCACATTGTAAGCTTTTATACCAGGCCTGTCCAACCCAAAAGACTTTCTTCTCTCTCTCCCTCTGCCCTTTCTACTCTCTCTTTCTATATATATATATATATATATATATATATATATATATACACTAGTGTGTTCAAAATTAAAAGAATTTTCCGATTTAATCGATTACCTCTAAAACTACTGGACAGATTTTAATAAAATTTGATTTGTACATAGGTTTGATATAATACAAGAAAAAAAAAAAAAAACACCATTCAAAAGTTATAATACACACGCCTGATCTTGCGTAGTGCTCATCGGAGTTGCAAGGTATGAAACAGTAGTTGCAGAATAGAACAAAAAATTGGATTGATAGAGGGTATGTTCCCCTCTTTCAAATATATAGGCCTCGCACGTGATTTTATGCTGGAAATAAAGGAGTTGCCAATAAATGATGAGTTAGGGGATGATTGTATCTCTGGAGATCGGTTTGTAGCTCTAAGCCCTTTTGGGTGAGTTTGCTCTCCTTGGGCCTTCCACCAATATTCCTCGAAGAGCGACTTTAATAAGCAATCAATCAATCACAAATCAACAAACAAATTACACAGATATTTAATTACTTGTTAAGATGTCTTTTAAGTAATTAGACGTGTTTTATATATTTTAATGGACTTTTTGTTGCTTAATTTTTGAATGGGTCTAAATATTTAAAAAGATTTTAAATTTGAACAATTTAACTTTCTGATTCATTCGAGTGAATCTGTTTCTTATTTGGAGAATTCGAATACTTTTTGACCAAAAAGTTAATGTAGATTTATAAGAATGAGAATAATTATATATATTCTTAGGGATTTATTACTTCGTTTTGCGTTAATCTTATAAAATTAACTTAATTATTTCGTTTTAGTCCTTTCCCTAGCGGATAATTTATAGCTTTAATATTTAAACTCAGGGACTTGGCTTTAAATCTTATATTGTACTTTAAAATGATTGGATCTGTAGTCAGTTGTATTGACTGTATTACTTATAACTATTACGAGTATAAAAAATATTTTAAACCCCTCTTTTATTATAATAAATGTTGGCCTTACATTTTCTGTATCCCTTTAAATAAAATTTGCTTTGCTCTCTAGCAAAAAAAAAAAAAAAAAAGTGTAAACATTACTAAATGCTTAAAGTTATATTTGTATGATATGTTTATTTGTAATTTGATTCAGATTAATAATTTGAATAAATTTTTTATGCAAAACAAGGATGGAAGCTATAACATTAATTCCCAAGTATTTGCTGACATTAAACAAATCATAACAATAACGGAATTATGAAAATATGTGTAATTAATAATATCTATATCAAATAATACTAATATGTTAATAAGATATGGAAAAGAATTCAGTTACCTCTGGCTGTGTATTTCCAAACAAATGAAGTTCTTAAAATGAAGATAAAGGTAAGTATATTTGAAGCATTTCTTTAACCCCTTCAGGTAAAATTTAATAATAAAAAATTTTGCACACATGAAATAATCACATAATTTTTTTTGAAAAAAATGTATTTCATTTTATAATTTGTACACATCGTTAATTAAAATTATATTATTGATTTCAATTGACTTGTAATTCCTTGTAAATTATAAAAACAACAAAATTCTTCATCGTCATTTCAATAATTTGGATCGTCAAAGTATACATTACTCCATTACGGTGATTATTTCACAACACATTATTTTTCGCTAAATATATATATTGACCGATGTTCACACTAATGTTAGCAAGAATGAAATCTGACTGACTAACAAAATTTGATGTAATTTTGTGCAGAGCAGTTCTAACGGTATACAATATGTGATGAAGATATGTGACATTTAAGCATGAAATAAAAGGGAATAGAATATTAACAGATTCAATATAATAGAAATCTTATACTAAATTACTTTTATCATATTTTCAACAATGATTTTAGTCACATGACGAGTGTTGCTCGTCAGTTTATAGTACGGCATGAAAACACATGACGAGCTAGACCCTTGTGCAAATTAATTGAAACAAACTCGAAAAATTGAGAAAACTAAGAAGAAATGTTATTTTATTTATACAAAATCAAAAGCTTTTAGTACACAATATGTTCCCTAAGACTCTTTATTCGTTTGGACATGATTCGGCATGGTGTCTACTATTTTTTTGCATTCATTTATAACATTTGTGTTCTTATACCACACAGCAATTAGCGCCTTCATAGCTTCTCCGTAGTTGAACAGTCCGTATTTAATACACAATTCTTGCATATAGCCCAGATATTCTCTATTGGGTTTATATAAGAGGAGTCCCAAAGCTGTTCCAAAGTCTCAATGTGTTTATCAGACATGAATTTCTTGACCATTTTGGACCTATGGCCCGAGGCAAAATCCTGTAGAAAAATCCCCGTTCCCTCAGGGTATCCTTCTTCAACTCTGGAACAACCGTTTTATCCAAAATAGTAATATATCGCTGAGGCATCAGACCGTCAACAGGCTGCAAAGAACCAACCCCATTATAACCGAAACAACCCCAAAACATCTTTTGTGGGTGTTTAACAAATTGGTTAATGTGGCAATCTCGAATACTTTCGCCTGGCGATCTCCGCCTGTGTTGAATTCGCTGGCCTGGGACGAAAAAATAGCTTTCGTTACTAAATAGCACTTTTCTCCAATTTTCGACTGTCCATTTCTTATATTTGAGCGCCCTCAAGTAGCGCTGTTTCTTCAGAGGCCTATGGGCTGGCCGACGAACTGCAAGAAGATGCCTCCAAACATTAGATGAGATAATATTTATTCCATACTATTTTAAATCTCTATTAAGTGCAGCATTAGTCTTTCGAGGGAATTTTTTATGATTTGTAAGAAGAAAATTGTCATCTTTTGGCATTGTTTTCTTTTTTAGGCTACATTTCCCACTCCGCTTTGAAAATATAGATCCTGTTTCTTTATTTTGTTTTATGATACGGCTCACAGTTGCAATACTAACGTCAACTATCTGCGAAATCTCTCTATAAGTCTTTGGCATATGTTCGGAGAGAGTAATAGTCTTTGTACGAATTCGCGGGGTCACATCCATCTCTGACGACAGTGAACTCTCAACTGATATGATCATAACTGGAGTTTTCATCTACGAAAGTTCCTTCGCATGCGCTCTCAGAATCCCTCTAATATGTGGAAATTGTTGCTAGACAAAAGATTTTTTTCATCCCACCCATATTTTAACATATTTTAGTATGATTGCTGAAGAATAATAAGAATAATTTTAAAATTTATAAAAAAAAAAATAGTTTGTTTCAATTAATTTGCACAGGGGTGTAGGCTCGTTATTTTACCATAAGGAGTTGAAAAGATAACCCGTGATAAGTATTTTTGCTGCTTCAAAAAATGAAGGTAAATTGTTAACGCAATTCTACTTTAAAATATAAAATAAGTGGCTTATCTCAGAAATCGCAAGTAGTTTTTCATCAAACATTTATCCTCATTTTTTTTATTTCCTGTATCTTGTCTTCATCATTTGTCACGCTATTCACTGTTTCCATCATCGTAATATCAATGGTTTTGTTTCTCAAGCATCTGTCGCCAAATTCATGAATTCATTAGAAAGATAGTTGTAGGAAATGCTCATAAATTAATTTTCATATTTTAAAATTTTCTTGGACATGTCCAAGAAAGCTATGTCTACAAAATGTGCGGATGTATCCATTTTTCTTCTTCTTTACACCGAAACTTTCATTAACAATACTATATTTATAACTCGTTTACAAGAAGAGAAGTAATCCTGAATTTCTTTTTGTACTTTATAAATGAATAAATCAACAATCAAAATTATATAATGACATGAAATGTTGGTTAAGTCTTACAAAATCTGGTATCATAAATTTTAACAAAATCTATGAATTACGATGTCAAATTAAGTTTGAGTATGTGCACTTATTCTATCGAGAATACATTATTTTTTTAGAGTAGCTTTTTATTTGCAGTTTAATTTTACTACGTCTTTAAAAACATACAAACCATCCTATTTATGTTTAGTACTGCGTATAATACTGACGTTTAAAACAATTCAATTGAAATTTGAACTATTCGCAGTTTTATAAACATATTACTTCATAACTCTCTTCATATACCAAACTCCAGATTTTTTTTTACTTTTTTCTTTCCTGTTTGATAAACTCGGAACGAAAAGGTAAAAAGTGCAATCGTATCGTAACGAGAGTAGAGATTTGACCTCCAAACCTAACAGGTAAGTATTTGTAAATAGTCACACTTATCAGTATCACAGCTCTTGATAATCGTTTTTCGATTTTATGCTCAGGTTCATAAAGGAAAGAAATAAAAACATTTTTTTAAAGTCATACGATTTGAAAGGTAGAGGTATTTCATATCAACTGAAAACTAATGGATGCACTAAAGTGGAGGGGGAAATAACAAATTATAAGACCACTTGTCTAAGATCTTTCTTCCAGATCGTTTCATTTTGTTTGAAACATCTTCCCTCATTATGGCATTATGAATGGCAATATTAGAACGCTTCCTTAACCTAACTATTTCTCTTTCAAATCAACCAGTACCTTTATAAAATAAAATTATTCTCACTTCATCCTCAGATAACTTTTAACTCCGTGACATCTTCAAATAAATAATGGATAACACAATCAAAACCTGTTCCTTTGCTTCTCAGATAACGTGGTCACGAAATACTAAACGCTAGCGTTTTATAATGATTATGATGTGGCGTATAATATGCTAATTTTCTCGGGTAGTCTAACAATTTCTTAACAGAGACCTTATTCAATTTTTCTAAAAATGAGTAGATCTTAATAAAATGTAAATAAATTCTGAAAGTTGCAGTTAGTACAAAAGGGTATATCCCAATCCATTTTAAATACACACACTTAAAATTTACATATTACGTCTTTACAAATTTGTTAATGGTCTTAGAATTTGTTAACGAACAGTATATTTCTTAAAATATCGGGTGCTATAAAAATGTATATATACTTTAAATAACTATGAAATCGGTGTTTTTGTTGAAATTCATTTCATTTTCAAAATATTTAGCCATCTACAGACATCATTTGATTATTTTGTCATCATTTGATTTCAAACTAACATTCATTTTAATCATGGAACTGCTGAAAATGCAAAACAATGGAATGACAATCATCACAAAACATTTCGTTTGGTATTTATATGTGTGGGGACCACACTTAGCAAGTTCGTTAGTGGTCCCTCTTACATCCGGACAAGGTCCTCATTAAAGACATCTGAAATCGTGAAGAAGGCAAACAATATTTCTGTTTCTCATGAGCTTTGACCTAATAGAGTCTGATTCTTCTGGGAACCAAGAACACTTTTACAACAGGTGTCCAATTTAGCAGGTGGTTTCATATCTTTTATTTCAACCTAACGCACTTTGGCTGCATGGTTGCATTCGGTTGAAATAAAAGAAATGATACCTAAATACCTATTTATACTATTTTTATTACAATTTGATTTAAAATAATAAGATTGATATTAACAATGCAAAGTGCTTGTAGCATTTACAATTGCAATTGGAATGTAACATTTTGCGAGTATGTCGCACGCTAGCAATGCCCTCGGACATGACGTTCTAGTCGAATGTTTAGTAGAGTTCTTATTGTTCTTTCTCTTCGGAAATTATAGGTTGAATGGAAATGACCACGCCTCTTCCAAAACCACGGGACATAATCCTTTGTTTTAGTTGGATAGATAAAAACACCTGATGTGGGGGTGTTCTTGGTTCCATGAGAATCGGACTCTATAAAGTCAAAGTTCATGAGAAACAGAAACGTTGTTTTCCCTTTCTCACGAATCCAGATGTCTTTAATGAGGACCTTGTCCGGGTGCTAGGAGAACCACTAACGAACTTGCTAAGTGTTGTCACCGTATTCTCTTCGACGTAGGTCGTTTTTTTTTTTTTTTTTTCGAAACAACGGGGGATGTTTTTCTACCCCGTGGAGGGGAGAGAGTAGTTGGTGACCTTGAATGCCGTTGGCTGTTTCGAATCCTGGACCAGTGGGTCTGAAGAAAAGTTGACCGGTCGCTTTTTGCTGCGCTTCTACCAACTAGGCTGAAAAGACGTCTAATCTGACTCGTTATTAAGGCGTTTTAACTTCTGGAGTTGTTGTTGAAGAGAGTCGCTGCATGTACATTCTCATTATTTGCTGTTCTTATTTCAGTGACTGTTGCAAGTTTCATAGTGCAGATCTCGTCTTTTAAACATAGCTTTACAAAAAATCTAGAGTGTGAAACCTGGTGAACGAGAGGGTATTTTATGAAGCTCATTCATCCGATATCCTTGTTTGGAAAGATCTCATCAAGTATAGGGCCTAACAACATGGTGATGTGGGTTGCCTCTTTTGAAGAAAATAAAACTCCTCATCTTCAAAGACCTTATTAATGCTTGACATGGCAGACTGTTGCAAACAGTTCTACTAAACAAGACTAGTCACAGTAGTGTCTAAAAAGAATGGTCCAATTAATCCTCTTCCTTCTTGATTATCAGTCGCACCACACAGTAACATCTGGTAAAGTAACATGATGTTCCACCATAATGTGCGAATATCGGTTTCATTTACTTGAACTGACTGAGACAATCTGTCATGCTAAAAATTTGAGAATTGTGAAGATGTGTATGAGGAGATTTATTTTCATTAAAATGGAGCTCCCAGAACTATGATGACAATGTTAGATTCGATCTTCATGAGATCTTGCCAAACTAGATTGGACAAAAGAGCTTCTTATGATTACGTTTGGGTTCTCCAGCTCTCAAACACCAGACCTTTTTATTGGGATACCTAATGGATATGGTCTACTCTGTGATACAACAATTGTTAAATTGTGAGAAGCCAATGAACAAGAATGCCTATAACGAAAGGTTTCGCAATCTTTGTGATTCCATTGCTTCGCGTTGTCAGCATTACCTGAACTGGAGCGGACTACAGTTTGAAAAAACAGGCGTTCACAAAGCAAATAAATAATGTGTGTAGATTCCAAAACATTTTGAAAATGAAATGTACACTCATGGACAAAAAAATTAGCGCACCATGAAGGAGTCGTCAAAATTAAACGAAATTTTACAAACGTAATGATTACTTTGATATAAGTAAATGATTAGAAAATCAAAGAAAAAAGATTATTTATTTCAGAGAAAAAGGCAAAAGAACGGAGGATTTAATACCCTGTTGAACCCCTTGTAGAGCGAATGCACGATGCGATACGATCGGGCATTAAGGCATACAAGTTCGGTATGATATCTTGAGACATTTCGTTCCATATTTGCTGTAACCTTGCCTGTAGTTCGTTAAAACTCGTGGGAGGCCCAACTAGCCGTCCCAAATGATCTCAGATATGCTCGATTGGAGACAAATCTGAGGATCGGGCAGGCCAAGGAAGGGTAGTAACAGTGCGGAGACAGTCTTGTGACACCCTTGCCGTGTGAGGCTCAGCATTGTCTTGTTAAAAAATGGCTCCTGGGAGTCGTTGTATGAGTGGAAACACATGGGATTGCAGGATGTCATGGATATACCGTTGGGCTGTCATGGTGCCACGAATCAATACTAGGGGTGACCATGTATTGTAGGCAATGGCACCCCATACCATCACACCAGCATTGGGAGCGGTGTGTCGCTGTAAAGCAAAGGCAGGATTGAGGCGTTCACCACCGGGTCTCCATCCACGAACACGATTGTCATCACTGCTGAGATTGAATCTGGATTCGTCGCTAAAGACGACCTGGTCCATTCCGCTGCAGTCCAGTTTCCTCGAGCACGGCACCACTCCAAACGGATACGTCGATAGATGGGCGTCAAGGGCAGCACACGTAATGGGCTCCACGATCTCAAATGTCCTTCAGCTAGGCGCCTTCGTATGGTTCGAGAAGACACAGGGGGCCCTAGTGAAGGTGCTACCTGTGCCTGGATGGCGGCCGATGAAGCAGTTGGCTGTATGCGTGCATTTCTTACGATGTGGCTGTCTTCTCGACAACTGGTCTGTCGAGGGCGTCCTGAGTCTGGTCTTCGTGTAAATGACATCTCTCGGATTCCCTGGTCCCAACACAATCAGAGAGGCCTAATTGACGAGCTACTCGCCTAGCTGACCACACAGCTTATATCATGCCGATGATTCTTCCCCTCTCAAACTGCGACAGCTGCTCATATTGTCTTCGAAAACGGCATAATGGCATGTCTTCCTCAGCTCTTCCTTTGTAAACGATACTCAAACGAGCTTTGGTTACCTGTTTTATACTCCTCGGAGAACGACGTTATGCGCCCTTTACCGGCTATACGTAATGCGCAATCACGCTGCATTTCTAATCATTTACGTATCTCCCCGGCATGTACCTTCATGCCAAGTTTCGCTACGATCCCGCAATTACTTCTTGGTGCGCTAATTTTTTTTATCCATGAGTATATTTCAATAAACACTGACCTCAAAATTATTTAAAATGTGTGTTAATTTTTAAGACACCTAGTAAATCTATAGCGCACTTCCTGCGAATCTTTTGTGAATTGTCTTATGAGCAATAAATCTGAGGAAATTATTTCTGATTCATGAAAGTGTCATATTATTCCAAGGATACTTTTCGACGAATTATTTTTCTGTGATATAAGTCAAATACCTCAATTTTCGAAAATAAATTTTTCGTGATAACTTTTAATACTTAACTCATAATAATGTGTAGCTTTTTTTTTTCCAAATCTACGAGTATATCAATTTTTGTAAATTTAGAATTCACATCTGGATTTTAAAAATAATCCTACTGCATTTCTATCAGTAGAGCTTACAAATCTGGTCAAACTACAATTTTGTTTGAATGTTTGGTTGGGTTCAGCTTTGATTTTCCTTTCAGAGGTTTACATTCTTTAAGTAAGTACAGGCATCGTTACACGAGGTATCCTAATGATCTTCTTTCCCATGGGGCTCAATATTTTTAGTAAACACGGGTGATGCATACTCGGGATAACCTAGTAATCCTCCTTCTTATCAACCAATTTTTACCTTTAACTTCCATTTTTTTTCTGTCTAAATTAAATTTTAAACAATTGTTTTGCGTATCTTATACTGATTTGGCTCTTTTGCCATCAGCCTCATCTGTCACCTTGGCCATAATTTCTTTCCAGGAAACCAGAATTTGCCACTTTTTGAGAGATAATTTATATGCAAGACTAAAATAGCATACGAGATTTCATATTTAGCCATGTAAAAAGGATAGACTGAATCCAAAATTTTCTACTTTATAGTTCTAGAAATCTTTGCTTCAATATTATTAAATTTTTGAGATGGCATATCATATATTTAACATTTTTAATTGAAGTTATTTTGTAAGAGTATTTCATACTCCCGTATCAACCATGACAAAGATAAACTTGTGATAAACTTCCACTTGTCTTCTTTAATTTTTGATTTTACTTCTCTCAACATGTGGGATTTGCTCGAAGACTCCTTTTTTCCCCCTCCATCAATGGTATTTTTGGTGTTCCCTTAATGAATTCTATTTTAAAAGGCCTATTATACCTTGTCAAAAACTTTAGTGCATTTTGCCACACATTTTTCCTATTATGTAAACATATCTAAATGGCACGATGCATATTATGAAGGGGGAAAGAACTGAATGAATCGCTTTTGAATCAAGAAATGCTTGTTTGAATGAGCTATATCCAATAGAATCATCAAAATTCCACTTCCATATCAAACACAAATGGTTTAATTCTTCGTTCTGAAGGCGTTTTGTCACTTGGTAATATAATTCCAGAATAAAATAATGATTGCAAGGGAACACAAACATAAGTTTTGATAAATTGAATACTTTTTTAAAAAGTAGAGTTTTTTAACCAAATGAATTTTTTCTTTAGAAAGAAATTTGTTTGGAGTATTTCTTCTACTATTATATAGATATGTATGAATTATTTAACATTTATTAAAATAGCGTGAATGTTTTCATCTTATATTAACTGCTGTAACTCAAATAATTTAATTTTTTTTAATGATATGCTATATATTTGTTTACCTATTGTGGACTTGCTATTGTAATTTTATTAATTAGTTTTCGAGTTTTGGTGCCTGACTTCAGCTCTCATTCCCTTTCGAATGGCTTACTCAAATTCAGGAAGAATATCTCCCTTCCTTTAATCTTAATTTTTTTAAAAATATTTTACACGGTTCAAATTTGATTCGAAAACGAGACTTTGAAAATATCGCGTATTTTTTAAATGAACTATCCAACCAATTAGCATTGTTTTTCTGAAATATAACAGGTCAATTGAAAAGTCCCCGGCCTACCGTAATAAAACACATTTTTTTTGGCAAAATTAGTTTTTTTTATTCAACATAATTCCCTTCAAGGGTGATACACTGATTATAGCGACCCTCCAACTTTTCGATACCATTTTTGTAGTACGATTTGTCCTTTGCTTCAAAATAGGCCTTAGTTTCGGAGATCACCTCTTCATTCGACGAAAATTTCTTCCCAGAGACCATTCTTTTGAGATCTGAGAAAAGGAAATAGTCGCTGGGGGCCAGATCTGGAGAATACGGTGGATGAGGAAGCAATTCGAAGCCCAATTCAAGGATTTTTGCCATCGTTTTCACTGACTTGTGACACGGTGCATTGTCTTGGTGAAGCAGCACATTCTTTTTCTTCAAATGCGGCCGTTTTTCAGCGATTTCGTCCTTCAAACGGTCCAATAACGCTATGTAATAGTCGCTGTTGATGGTCCTTCCTTTTTCAAGGTAGTCAATGAAAATTATTCCATGCCCATCCCAAAATACAGACGCCATAACCTTGCCAGCCGACTGTTGCGTTTTCCCACGCTTTGGAGCGGGTTCATCGTGTGCAGTCCACTCGGATGACTGTCGATTGGACTTCGGAGTGAAATGATGGAGCCATGTTTCATCCATTGTCACATACCGACTCAAAAACTCGGGTTTATTACGCTTGATCGTCTTCAAACACTGCTCCGAATCATCAACTCGTCGTTGTTTTTGGTCAAAAGTGAGCTCGCGCGGCACCCACTTTGCACAGAGCTTTCTCCTACCCAAATATTCGTGAATGATATGATGTACAAGTTCAGTTGATATCTTTAGAGTGTCTGCTATTTCATTCAATTTCAATTTACGGTCATTCAAAATCACTTTGTGGATTTTTTTAATGTTTTCGTCGGTAACAACCTCTTTTGGGCGTCCACCGTCTTCGGTACTCATTTCACCACGTCTAAACTTAGCATACCAATCTTTGATGGTTGATTTTCCTGAGGCAGTGTCCGGAAACTCGGCGTCAAGCCAAGTTTTTGCTTCAACTGTATTTTTTCCCTTCTAAAAGCAATATTTTATCAACACGCGAAATTCCTTTTTATCCATTTTTTTCACAATAACAAAAGTTGCTTCACTCAAAATGCTATAATTCACAAACTAATGATCCGACAGCTGTCAAATTTATATACGCATCTTCTGAGGGTTAGGGCTAACTAAAAAACATATGGATTTAATTCTAGTAGCACCATCTATGTGTCAGGCTGGGGACTTTTCAATTGACCTGCTAAGTTACGGTCCTTCTTTTGCTTTAAACCAACGAAATTTGTAATCTGATTTGAAACGCAACAGTATTTTCTTAAATTCTCTCTTTGGAATATTCCTCTTTACAATTCTTTCGGGCTTTAATTTTTGAGCACAAGAAAAATGGAATTTTTTTATCATCGCTCCCGGAATTTCTCTCACGATATCTAGAAATTATCTTCTCTTTATATAAATTAACTGTGGACTCCCCGTTAAAACAAAAAATATACATATCGAGAGCTTGTCAGCTATTAGATGAACATCAAAATCTGAATGTTTAAATGAAGGACGATATGGCATTGAGAAAATCACACACAACTAAAAAAGTAGCAACAAATATATATATGTGTGTGTGTGTGTGTATCTAAATTTGTGATTTATATTAATCACAGTTAATGTAGTAAAACAAAATTTCCAGATCGGTAATACACAGTATAAAATTAACTAATATAATGCTTCTTAAAGTAATTCAAATACGTCTTTAACACCTTTTATGGTGACGTGCACCTTCGGTATGTATGTATATATATGTATATATATATGTATATATGTATATATATATGTATATATATATATATATATATATATATATATATATATATATATATATATATATATATATATATATAGTATAATTTTTTTTAATTTCAAATACTTACAATTATTTGTATTATTACAGTTATTTGTAATACCCCATTGCTCAACCTTAATGCGACTTGAATTGAAACAAACGAGTAATTATTTGTATATTTCTCACCAATCTAATATTTCTTTTTTTCAAAGTCTAAATTTCTCAACTTTTAAACGCTTTTGGTTGAAAAAACTTTTATACTTTAAATTATTTAAATGTATCCATAATAATATCAGTAATGTAACTAGCAGACTTTAAAATTCTTTTACATCAAAAGGAACAAAGAATTTTAATATATGTGTTTTAATATCCAAAAAACAAATAAAAACAAGCTGAAAAAAAATTATGATCTCTTCAGAAAATTAAAAAGTAAAATTCAGAAGTGTCTAAGATAACAACTGAATAAAATCTTTAAAAGAACGCATATTGATCTCATGCTATATTTCTCTGAAAATAAGACAGGATCTTATATTACTTTTAATTTTAATCAAATATTAAAATTTATTTTTAAGGGATATCTTTACTTCTTCATGTGCAACTATTGACATTTATTCAAACCACAAAATCTAAAATTACTCAATTACAGTTATGTTTTCTGTTTTTCTGTAATATGTTATAATTCTCTTAACTCAGAATTCCTCTCTAAGTTTTTGAGACTAAATACTCTGTAATACCATTGGCCCAATTGTAATTTATACTATCATTATTCAAATAAATATTATTTACATTTATATTATATTTTTTTAATTCAGTAATGTCTGTAACATGTTACAATGTTGTACTAAATGCATTGTCCGACTAACGATCCTAATTCGCCCTTATTTTTGAGTTATGGCTAGTATTATAACAAAAGTTCTGAAAAATCATACAAAGATTTAATTTTCACATAGGTCTTATATTCATTCAAACACGATAGTTACAGAATCCCATAATTTAAAAAAATCCTTCTTCGAAATTCCAAGCCCTTTTGAATCATATTTTTAATTAAGGAAACTATAATTCATATATTATTCTTATTATTTTTGCAAAAATATTATAAATTCTCTTGTTCTTTCCGGATTCATAATTTTTATATAATTTTATGCCCGTAATCGCTAAAAAAATCCAATTTTATATTCCTATTAATCTCGTTAAAATCACAGGACTAATTTGAAATTACAAAATACTGATAACAGAAAGGAGATAGAAGAGTTTTAGAACTATTTAGAAAGATGATATCTTTATCAAATTTGAATATTTGTATTACAGAAACAGTTTTCATAAATTAAGAAAATAATCAATACTGAGTATGCATAGTATAAATTTGGTAACCATGAAAATAGTTTTCGAGGAAAAATAAGTTTTGCGGTAGAGTTAACTTTTCGAGAGAGAGAGAGAGAGAGATGAGTTGGTTTAGGATATTCTCCCTCTTGAAGCTTTTCTACTTTGCATTTAACGAATAAAATGTAAGATTTCTAATTACTGTAATAGGGTTGTTTTTAATGCGTATCAGTAGGAAGCATTGGTTGATCGTGGTGATAGTTGATAATGTACGAGTTGAAAGTAAGATTACTGAACCTCTGACGCTCAATGATAATTTTTTTTTTCCAACCAAAGTTGGCTGTGCTGCTTTTCCAACCAAGATCAAAATCTTGGGAGTAGAATGCACCCTCGTTTGTCTGAATCAATTGAAAACTCTTATAGAGTTGCGCAGAAATGATTATCTCTCACTTCCGAATCCCGCCAGCTCCGAGGTGAGCTGGCGGGATTCGTCTCGCGAAGGGAAACGCGCCTTTCCAGATTGTTAACGAAATTAAAACTGCCTACCGGGATATTATCATGAACAATATTTATGAGTGCAAAGGGTGTCGGGAGTGTAACACTAGCAGAAAAAAAACTCAAAAAAGTTGTTTTTGCCCGAAAAATTATTGTTTATGTCTTTTGGAACCGCAAAGAGATTCTCTTCATTAAATTTTTGCCCCAGGGATAAACAGATAATGCCGAGAGATGCTGAGAAACTTTAAACAAATTACGGAGGGCGATACGGAACGAAAGAAAGGGAATATGAACGAAAAGAGTGTGTTTGTAGTATGACGATGTACGTCCCTTCACAGTCAACGCCACAAAGCAACTATTGGATTTATTCGGATGGGATATCATCAACCACGCCTTTTTTTTAGCCCTGATCTGATTTTCGTCTTTTTATTTCTCTGAAGTAGTTTATGGGAGGAAAAAGGCTTTCGACCATCGATTAGTTCTAAAGTGTCATCAGAGAATGCGCCCAATAGGTGGTAAGAAATTTTTGATAAAGTTATTAGAAAGCTCATTCTTCGGTTCAAAGAGCATTGTAAGGAAAGGGGAACTATGTCATAAAATATTATTCCGATTAATTTGATTATTATCCAGAGATACCGTAAAGTCTTGACTATTACTAAAAATAATCGAGATAGAAACTTAATTTTGATTTATTATTCTTAAGATTTCTTTACATAGTCGTTATCTAGAATTACAAATTTCTCCCAGAGTTTCTTGAGTTTCGGGTGGAACTCAGAAGGTTAAGTTCTTCTCATACTATAGATTACTTCAATCTACGGCTCATGAAACTAAACAAATCAACACTAATAACTGTAACTTATAACATTATGTGTAAAAGAATCAATTAACATGCAGAATAAATTTTATCCAGATATCTTGGTTATTTCTTAGTAATAATTAAAACTTTACGATACCTCCTCGTGTACTATCAAATCCTATTTGAACATTGAAAGTTTAATTGTTCTTAGATTTGTGTTGAGGCATTGACTGCAGCTAGAATTTAATCTTTGAAACCTCTTTGAGAACTTAGTCCGAATCAGACAAATTTATTTAAATATACTACGAAAGCGATGATTTGAGAAGCCGGAAAGTAAATAGAGATTGTAATTATGAATGTAATGTCATATTGAATGTAATTAACGACATTGGTCTGTAGATAGTTGATTGAATGCGCTGGGATTGAGCAATGAAAGAAAAACTTTGACTAAGAAAGACTTTCCTCTAAAGATATGATTGACAATTACTTTGCTGTTTTTACATGCTTATCATTTGGTATGCGGTTAGAGTGAATCTAGTCACAGATTTGTTTCCTGAAAATTAAAAGATTAGAGCCATTTTATTTGTTAAATCTGGTATATAACTCGATAGAGTGAAACTGTACTTCATTTGTATTTTAGGTCCTCAATTTAGGTTACTCACTATATAAATGCAGAGACTATTTTGTTGGAAATGAGAATAGAACTTCCAAAATTGTATATGGAAATACTTTACGTTTCAGTTTCATTAAAAGCCTTAAGCAGACTGGGTAATTCGTAACTAAATGATTCTTGTATGGTTAAACTTTGTACCGAACTGCTTCTAAAATAGTATTGATTGGTTGATTATTAAAGTCGCAGAAGCGACACGAAGACTATCGGGGAAGAGCGTCGTCTTTTTTAACCATGGTTCAGAGATATGGCGAAGTTTATATGGCGATGACTAAGAAAATTTCGGGGGGGGGGGGCCAATATGCTGGTTTATTTTTATAGTAATATATGTCAGAGGCTGAGATTCAGAGATCTGAGAGATTAAATTATATCAGTTCAATTATATCAATATGTAGGTTAAAACTAATGAATTAAAGTAAAAACTAAAATAACAGAATCGCTATGGCTTGACGATTTTGAAAAAAAAAAATTTTCAAGCGCTCTCTTGCACACACCTTATATTCTACTCTATTGCTGAAGTTTGAGGCGTATATTTACACGAGTGATTCCACTAACTTCGGAGAAACTACGCATTCAATCTAATATCCTAGTATAGATGTATCATAGTTTAAGAACTCCAGTAATTCTAGCGAAATATTGTCTTACCACCCACATTTTTTGACTATCCTCTCCTGACCTTATTTCTACTATATTCTTTTGATTTTTCTAAAAATTGTTATGTTTCGTTAAAATTTGAAAGTTCTGAAACTTTTGATGAACGTTACATATTTAAAAAATATGTTTATGCTTTATGGCCAGACTAAGAAATACGTGAACAGTTGAAAAAAGCAAAATATTAAGGAGGAAATTTACGTTATATTAAATGTGTGTAAATTGTTTTTAGAAGCAAAATGTTTAAATTTTGCGAACATTTTTAAAGGCACTTCGATAGGTACTTAAAATTATTTAAATAGTGTTATCAATGTTGTATTTAATGAAATCATTTTAAAACAACTCAAAAAATTGAATTTTGGGAAGTTCTATCACGTTGAAAGAAATATCTGATATTCAAAATAGGTCTCCGTTTAACGAGAATTAATTATTAAATAACAAGACTGACACTGCCATAGAAGAAGAACGCGTGCGCTAAACGCCAGCGACCGATAGATGTTTAGCGTGAAGACTTCTCTTTCGAATATAGTGCATCTCGCTTCTATAAACAAATCAGTACAGCCGTAACCTTCGCTCGCGTTAGAATTACTTCTTTGTTTCTCAGGAAAATGATAAGTAACGAATTGTTGTGACATTTTGCATAAAATATGAAAAACCGCTAATTTATAGATAGAAAAGTATAGCAATGAATGTTATTCGCGTGTACGTATTTTTGAGTGTTTTGAGCGATTTCAAGATGGCCAAAAAGACGTTAAAGATTATTCACGCCTGGGTTGCCCTCCCACATCAAAAACGAATGACAATATCGAAAAAATCGGTAATCTGGTTCAATCTGACAGTCGGTTAAGTATTCATGCAATTGCAGAGATTGTAGGAATTGATACAAAGATAAGTACGGTAAATTTTACTTAACAATTTTAGCATGAAAAAAGTGTGTGGGAAAATAGTGCCTAAAATTCTCACGTTTGAACAACAAGAATCTCGCAAAAATATTTGTTCTAACGCTTTGAGTGCCATTGAAAATGACCCAAACTTATTGGAAAGGATGATAATGAGTGACGAATTGTGGTTTTTTTACTTAAGATCCTGAAACGAAACGTCAGTCCATGCACTGGAAGAGCCCATCTTCTCCGAGTGCCAAAAAAGCTCGAATGAGCACATCTAAATTTAAAACAATGATGATTGTTTGTTGACTGGTGGGGCTGCCATGGAATATAAACAGCCAACATAATATTAAGCCAATATGCCCGGTCAACATAATATTAAGAAACGTTTGAATTCTTTTATTTCAAAGTTCTGCTATTGTACTTATGTCAGAGTTTTGAGTAATAAATAAAAATGTCATAAGCATATATTGAGCACTCTTCTTCTGTTTCTAGTGTTTCAAAGAAATCGTACATATAGATTGTAAATAATATGGGTAGAGAATACTATCTTGACGTATTTCCTTCAAAATTAACTGCTTCGATGAAAGACAACCCCTCCATCGGATTTAAAATTATCTGTATGGTAAAAAATTGTGCATATCCAAAGTTCTATTTTTCCAATGATGCACAGTTGAAGATATATATAAATAAGGTCATCTAAATACGCTGAATAGTAAGCACTTTTTTTGCTGTTTAGCGTCTACAGTAGCTTTGAGTATGAAATATAGGTAGTGACTCTATTCTGTTTTTAAACGGAACAAATCTATAATGATGTGAATGAAGTTTTCAGTCAGTAGTCAAAAAGTAAGAGATGCGTCAGACTGAAATTCTTTCGAACTTTTTTCAAAAACCAGAGTTAAAGCTATAGATCTACATGAAAATATTTTAGTTTTATCTTTACAGGCTTTCAGAATCGGAAGAAAAATTGTATGCTTCCAAGAAACTGAGGTACTTTTGAATTCTCATATAAGTATTGAAAATTGTTTAAAACAACGGTACGTTCAGGCTATCATTTATCTTTTAAAGGAAAGTAGCTGTAATCGGATCTGCAACTGGCATTGGGTTTTTGGATGCTTGAATACCCCTATTTAATTCAGAGACATGGAATGATTTATTAAGTAAATTGTCTCTTTTGCTGAGAAAATCCATAGGTAATGGATCATGGGAGGTATTATTAGATGCAAAAAAGGCGAGGAAAATATTATTTTGAATTTGAGATTGGGTGATATTCAGTCGAAGGGGGGGTAGAAAATTATTTGTACACTATAATATTTTTAATTTATAACTAAATGTAAACAGATATTTTGACAAAAATTATTAAAATACAGTATATTTACCATCCATAATGATGAGATTTCGGCAAGCTACCTTCCTGAAAAGGCCTCCGAAAATAGGATTCCTAGATATCATCCCCATATCTAACAAGTCACAGAACTTCTGTCAAAAACGTAGAGGTTTTAAAGTAATTAACTTTTAACTTCGATCTTTAAAATCACTTCTAGTGTTGGCGTAACTTGCCAACAGCAAATTGGCACAGTTCATTGTCTTTCATAGTGAAATTACATCCTTTCCTTTACTTAAAGTATTTGATTATTTCTAATTTAAACAAGTTTCGTAAATAATATATTAAATGAATATTGTAAAATAGTCAATGACTAGTTCAAAACGTCATGGCCTCGCTACTATAATTTATATCGCGATATTCACATGCATGTGTTTACATTAAAAATTATCTTCCGAAATACTCTAACAACAAAATAAATCTGGTATGTCACGTAGCATTGATTTCACGGTGTTTAGCTCAATTTCTAAGATGTTAAAGCTTTATGACTCATAAGTTTTTCCATTTTTGGATTTGTTAGTAAACATACACGAATTAAAAATCTTATTGAAAAACTTTTCAACCATTACATTGATCCAAAGATACTTTAGTTACATAATCTATTCACAATTTATTTTTTTAATCAATACACTCCAACGGGAGTTTCATGTCCTCATTAAATTTATTTCACTGTCTCGCACCATTTTACATATCGATTATTTCAAATGCTTTTCTGGTTATATGATTAAAAAAAAGATCCTATAAATAAATCTAAAAATTATTTTAGTTTTTGAAATTGAAAAACAATCTTGGGAAGTTTTCATCAAATTATGAATTTTTTCAGCGAATGTAATCTTGAAGCTATCATTCAGCTCTTCAGAAACGTTTTTTAAAAAATATAATGCTAATTCTCTAATAATAAATAGTTGTTGAAATAAAATCATTCAAAAAATTTTAGTTATAATAAAATCAAATTCTTAACTGTTCTTTTTCTTCATGTTAGTGGTCTGGATTCCGTTCACAATGGATACGAATCTTCTGGCCTAAGAAAGCAGAGATTACTTGCTGCTACTATTATATTTAAGTGTTTTTATTATTATGTATTATGAGAAACAGTAACTTGTCTTTTCTGAGAGTGTCCTATTGACCTCAAGAAATAAAGATATTTGGGTTATGAAAATGAGATTAAACTTTGTAAATGTATGTAATTATAATTTAGATTAATCTGGAGATCAAAATGGGAGATATAACTAATATACCTCGTTTCAAGTTTAATATGCTAATTGGATGAACCGTTTGTAATAGGAAACATAGACTACATTTCAATATTTCGAACACTGAGATACAAAATTATTATTCAGATAACGGATTTAAACATCTTTAAAAAATACTCGAAGTGTCAAAAGTAGAGTAGATGGAATGTTTTAAATATAGAAAATCTTATATGTTATTCAAGTTTTATTAATACTATTTCATTTTAATTATGCTGTAAATTGTTGTTATACTTAAGGCTTATAAAAAGCATTGCCCTTTTTATCAATTTTTCTCAGAAATGTTGCTACTTCTTATTTTAAATTGTTAAATTGAGAGAGATTTATACAAGTTTGGAATCAATAAATTTTTATGAGTGATGTACATTTCATCGATTTAGAGAAATATCTTTTTTATTTCTCCTTTTTAATTTGAAGTCTCTTGAAAACCGCTCTTAGCTATAGTTACTAAAGATTTTATAGCTGTAAGTTTAACGTTAGGTGATAGAAAGGCATTTCTCAATATTACTTATTGCTAGGATATGTCACCTGGCGCCATCTATTGGTATTCCCTTACACGACATTATTATTTCAGATAAAAATATACTCTTCACTAATAATAATATTCTTTATAAATAATGCTTGCTGTGTGTTTTAACATGTTTAATTTCAGATGCACTTATGCAATGCATCTTTTCTGACCTTTCATTGGCTTAAATCATTGTAAGGCAATGGCAGTCCCTTTTACAGGACTAAGAATAGGATGGATTTTCGATTTTCAGTTGGATTTCCCTACAGAGAAAGGTGAAAAATGTAAATAAAATTCATAAATCAATTCATTCGGCTTTTGCCAAGATGTGTGCCAGGCATTATAAGGATTAAGGTTAGGGAAACTTAATCCCTAACCTTAATCCTTACAATGTTACATCACTGCCTCACAAAAGAATGAAACTTTGGCTAATCAATGCCAATGTAGCATTTTTTCCCCTAAATTTTGACCATCGGTCAACAATGGTGGTTTATGAACTACTGGCAAGTCCCAAGAAAATTTTGTTGTCCGTTTGTATTTTGTTGTTTTTTGCTCTATTAACATTTTTGATGTTTTTATTAATAATAAAATTAAAAAAAAAAAAACATTGTTCTAAGAAATCAATATTCTGTGTGAACGACAATTTTCACCTTTATATTGCACTTAATTCACGAAATTTATTTTAGAGAAAGAAACAGGCGAGACGTGATAATAATGAAGCAGTTTCAGTATAGATGTAGGGAATTCCTGTTTTCATTTGATTATTTTATTTATTTACTTTTCAGACACTCTTTTTAAGAATTGTGGTCTTTTCACTTATAAAAAATTAATGAAATTAAATCGTTTGATTTTGATAACTATATTATTTTTTGTTTTGTTTTGAACTCGGATGAAATACCCATTGATGATTGGGAAAGAACACCCAAAAAAAGATATCCTGTATTTCTTTAGTAATATAAAAATAGTGTGATTAATAATAGTGTAACTGTACCTCACTTGATGATGAACTGCTTAATGAATCAAAGCTTCAACTATATTCGTTCCCGGTATCATTCTGATCGCGAAAAATTCAAAGCAGTATATGATAGGAAAATAATTAAGGCTTACAAGTTACGGCCTGCGAAGAGGATGTCCAGAACTGAAAGTAATTCATTTACTCACTAGCATTTTCAAGTGCAGAATTGTTGGTATGTCTGAAGATATTGAAAATCATATTGTAAATATGGTAAACATTATCCATATTATTCTATTCAATTTGACGAACCAACAGTCATAAACAACATAAGTCACTTCTTTGTTTCAAGAGAATTGAAAGAGTGTAAAGGAGAATTAACAGAAAGAACTACTCTGTTCAGCTTGCAGCGGTTCGCCAACAGGCAGATTATTCACCGATTGTGGAGACCGCCAAACAGATTCTGCGGGCGCTGCGAGGCGCTCCTCGCCAAAGGCAGCAACCCTGGAGCGCTCTCCCCTTCACTTCCAAGAAATGACTCATTCTCTCTCTTTCGACTTGCGCTCTGACATGATGCTCGATCGGAGCTCGTTGTACGTAGTTCAATGGTGTGTAAATAAATAAATATCAGAATGTCCAGCATGTGCCACTGTTCTAACCAAAACCCGCAGCAAGCTCAACATTTTAGGTAGAACCAATAGACTTCACATTTTTTAATCAAGTATTATTCATTTTTTGAAATTGAAAAAATAGATGTATTGCGATGTGTACAGAGGATGAAACAAATATGACTGGATCTCTTTCGGAAATTGTTATAAAGGTAAAAAATGTTGGCCAATTTGGTCTACATACTACATTAAACATCGTGAGAAGCCTGTTAAGAAAAACGTGTCCCCATAACTATGATAGAATTATCAGATGTTATTAAGATTATAAATGAAATTCTACGCAAAGAACTTACATATTTGAGACATGTGAGAAGAAATATTTTCCCAGTTTACTCACCTACTTCAAACTGAAGATAAATTGACTGAATGGCTGTTTTATCAATGTTGCACTTAAAATCAACTCGAGGGCTTTTGACAATAGACCTTGTAATTTTGAATCACGGTCACGAAAATGACAAGGACTATATCTGAGATGAATTCCAACAGATTGAGTTTTGACAGATCACACAGAAGCTAGATAGTTTTGAAGAGGAAGAATTCTAATTATATTTTGTTGTATTATTATGTTAGTAGTCAGACCATGAGAGAGACTGTTCTGCTTGCACAGAGAAATTAAACTATTTTTCTAGCTGCAAAACTATACGGAATTTCGAAATTTTTGCCCGATAATGAATAGTTAATCAAGTTTGCACACTTAGCAGACATATTTTCACTGTTAAATTAACTAATCATATCTTTTCAGGGATAATTTAAAGACTCGTTAAATCTATCAAAAAATGAATGTTTTTCAAAAGAAAAAATTAATGTATCCATTGTTTAACGGGACTTTAACTCACTCATGGAATCTTTTGACCATTGTTACCCTATGTTAGAAGATACCAGACATGGCAACATGTGGGTAATAGATAAATTTACTAAAAAAACATATATATTCAAAGTTGTAATTAAAGCAAAAACGAAAAAAAGACTCATCAATTCTTTTAATGACGACGAGGCTAAATTCCTGTATCCTTATCAAGACCTCAATTTTGGCAATCCATAAAAAATTTATATTTATCTTTAAGTAAAAAAGCTGAGAAGATTTTGAATATTCAAGACAGTATTATATGAGCAGAAAACTATGTACTTCATCTATTTACAATAAACTCGTTAGTGATACCTGCTTGAAATAAATATTACCCTTCACTTTCTTCCTGTAATTTCATTAGAATCTAAAATCTTTAAGCTTTTTTCAACATACAGAAATAATAAAGCTTAAAATTTAAATAAACTTCAATAATTTTGTAGTAAATCAACTAACTTTAATAATCTTGTCACGATTAAACACCATTAGAAGTTTTTATAATTAACTGAGCACATTTATAATTTTATTACATTAAATAAGTTCTTTTCATATTAATAACATGGATGTTCACTGATTAGTATTTAATATGAATGTAATTTCAGTTTTGTAAAAGTATGTGAGGTAGACGACTTCTGATTTAGACTAATTTAGATTTACATAACAAACCGCTATTTTGCTTTAAAGGCAGTGGTCGGGGTAGTCGAGTGGTCACGGTCACGAGCTCATGGCCGGCGTTGTTTCCACTGAATATTGGATTCGCGTCCTAATGTCTCTAAAGACCCTTTATGTAAACTGACTAATGCACGCTAATTCCGTCAAGGCCCAATATTCCTTACGTTGAGATGGTGTGAAAGTTAGAATGAGACTCCAGCCCAAGTGTCGTCCCTTTTACTTGACCGAGGTACAATATTACGAGGCTCGTCACCCATAGTCCTCGTGTTACTACTAAGAACAAAGTTAATAAAAATCCAAGTGTTTTTTAAGAAACATTAAATCGATCAATCAAGACCAAATAGAGATGTGCTATCTAGATTTGTCGAATCATATGATCGATTATAATTATCAGTGTTAAAATAAAGAACATATCTAATTTTAATCAAGTATTGGATCACTTTCCTACTTATGCTTTGATTGTTACATGATTCTGCTCTTAGAAGCTACGCGAGGGCTACTAGCAACGTATCTCATTATTTAAAATCAGGTCAAGTGACGGGGACGATCCTGAATTGGAGACCTATTTTCCTTATTTCTGCACCTTCCTCTCGTGAGGAGTTATAACCTAAACAAATTTAAAGTGCATCAGCTTCACTGCACGATGAGTCTCTCGGGGCTTTAGAACTGTAAAATACGACTCGACTGAAACAACACCGTTCATGTGCTTGCGACCATTTTCAATCGAATGCAGAGGCAGCTGATGTTTTATTAGCTGATTGCTTGTACACCTCTCTCTCTCTCACACACACACACACATATATATATATATATATAT
>BMAW01106319.1:0-19093 GCA_019974015.1 Nephila pilipes | reverse complement strand
AATTAATTGTTTTTATTCCTTTACTAAAACAAGATAAAAGTCTACAAAAATTTTAGAGAAGAGATTCTCGATTCTCGATTAGTTTTAAATGCAACGTTCTTTAGTTCAAAATATCGAAGCAAATTTTAAAAAAAATATAAAATGCATCTCTTTATGCAGAAAAATAAATTATAGAATTTCGAAATGTTGTTATAATTTTTCAGGTAATGTGTGTATTAAGACTTCTTAGATAAAAAAAAATCTCATATTCATAACAACTAAAACATTACAATTTTAACTCAACAACTAAAGTTTGACCTTACTACGACCACACGTAAGAAACCAATTTCAATTGGGTGTCCCTCACATTCCGATAAGGAGGTCATTTAAAACGCCGCTGTGGCCTTTCAGACCAGACGACATATTTGCGGCACATGAGCTTTGAGTTTGAGGTCGGGACATCAATTAGAGAAGTCGGATCTCCTGAGAAATCAATTTACTCGCACCGATCTCTCACCATTGCATGTGTTATTTGTCCAGGGACAAAAAATATGAAAATATTATTCCAGCTACAGCAAATGTACAGAAAATATTGTGTCGCGTGATTTTGAAGAGGTGTAATCTAATTTATTCCACGCAAAAATACGAATGTGGAAGGATGAGAGACATCTGAAAAACGAGAACGAGAACGAATGTATTCCAACGACGCTGTTAAAGCCAAATAGCGAAGTGTTCATGGTTGCGAGTTTGCAAGTTTGAAACCGGCGTTTTTTTCATCGAGACCAGGATTCGAGTCTTGAAGCAGTTACAGACTGTTATGAGCCATATTAAATTTGTCGAGGCTCCCTGTTCCCTCTTTGGCGTATTGTGGAAGTTTAGAGAGGGAAATGTCAGCTCAGATGTCATCCTGTCCTCACTGAGACTCAAAATTACAAGATACCCTCCCAATAGACCTCGTGTAGATTTTAAGTGAGATTTTAATATTCAAAGACGTTTTTAAAATGATAATTAGCCATTCTAGAGTTCAACTTGCACCTTGTCATTAATTCTACAACAGTTATATATCTACACAGAAAATATGAAATGAAAGAAGCATTAATCATTTATTTGTAAATATGATCTATATTACCAAAATCAATTTAAAAATAAACTGTCGTAAATATCAATGCGGTATCCGTTTATGTAATGCAACATACATAATCAAAGCAACCTTATCCTTTTGTGTAAAATGAAACTCTTTTTTCTAACTATTGAACGGTCGAACTTGACGATAACTTTTTAAATAACTTGAAGTCTTGAATGTTGTTAAAAAAGAAACTTGGTTAAACAGTAATATAATTTACTTATTATCATTATTTTTCATATTTAATATTTCCGTACCACACTCTATAATTAAAAAAAAAAAAAAAAAAACTACTCACCAAGATGGAGTTGTCCGATGGACAAAAAAATTGGCTGATAGGAAAATTATGTACAGAATAGAAAATGAATAAAATTTCAGAAAAAATGAAGGATTTATTTCAGAGTTACATAGTTACAAATAACGTGTTCAATAAGGTGTTGATCCTACTCTAGCCCGGAGGCAAGCTGCCACAAAGAGTGGCATAGAGTTTTCAATCCAATGATACGACCTCTTTCAAACTCTGACAATTGCTCGTAATGAGCTCGAATCCTACAACGAGGCAATTTTTCAGTCGCTGAAAGGTATTCTAAATCGAAATGCAATAGAAAATCTGACCATCAGATTGAGAATCGCTTCTTATGTACATCTGCTGAGTGCGCAGTTCCGATGCACTGTAGTTCTTCGCTATTCATTCATTGGACACCGAATTTTAATTACTTACATGTTCGGTTCTAATATCTTCGCACACGAAATTTCATTACAATCGGATAACTCCTTCTTGGTGCCTTGTTTCTTCGGTTTTTTTTTTTTTTTTTTTTGTTCTAGAATGTATATATAATTTTTTTTTACATTAAAAATAAGTTTAGAAAAGAAAAAAATTAAGACTCACATCCACCGACTATTTATATTTCGTGAAAGCAATGTTAATTTATGGAATTTTTACTTCTATTCTCACATCTTTATTATTTGATCTATTTGAATGTAAAAAGTGCAACTGAAAGATCAGAAAATAATCAAGACTTCTGCGGAATTACTTTTTTTGCTCCGATTTTTAATAACATTTTAAAATAGTTTTGAAGACCGAAAAACTCTCGAACGAATAATTAAAATAGGGATAAAATATTTTTAAGAATCGGAAAAAAAAAATTATTCCTCAGAAGCCTCCATTATTTTTTGCTCTTTCAGTAGCACTTTATTCAAATAGATCAAATAGTAAAGATTTGAGAACGGAAGTCGAAATTCCATAGGATTGAAATAACGTACACGAAATCAAAATAGCTGGTAGACGGGATCCTTAAGACCTAGGTTAGAGGCTTATATTTGAAGTTATTAATCACTGGGTAGCGATTGTCCCATGATTTTGTTTTGATTTTTTAGTGATAAACAAAAATCAATGAAATTTGAGAAACGTCGTTATTAAGGGTTTCAATTGGAATTATTTGAATTTATTTTTAAAAGAAAAAAAAAAGAATTCGGATAAAAAACTTCACAGAAATGACATTGGCCTTTAAAAAAATATATTTTTTATTTTAACGTTAAGTGCATTTTGAAAATCCTTACTGCATTTGAATTTATAAACAATTTAACATTTGATTTGGTTTAACTATTTGTTGGAGGACCTTTGACAGTTCAAATATTGTGTTTGAAGCCAAAAAATACTGTTTTCTCCCTTTATTTTACTTTAGCTATTGATATTGGCTATAAGGTCGTTATAAATTTCTTTGAAGCCCCCTAAAATTATTTTTTGTTTTTAAGAAGTTGCACTTTACATATTGCGTGAAAAAAATCTTTATACTTTTTTTCTACCATCTGGTTTTGATAAGGATAAACTGAACGCAATAGCTTAATATAGATGAGTAATTACTAATACAAAATGATAAAAAAAATTAATAAAAATAAATATTTTTTTCCAGACTTTGACTTTACTCAACACGAAATAACAGTACAAATGAAGAAGTACAATCATTTTTCTTACATCCTGAACGGCACAACAACCAAGAAGAAAGAAAACTAAAGGCGCTGTTATCGGGTGCTAAGACATCCGTTCCAAGAGGTGGTAAGAATGATATATCGAGATTCAACACGATTAATAATAATTCATTGGAAAAAGTTTTGGCTCGTTACCACTAATTATGCATAACTAACAATTAAAAAATTAATCCAAGATGTTTTTTTAAACATCTTCATCTCATAATAGTATTCTGACACGCCTCCAAAATTATTTATCGAGCAGGCCGCGTGCTTGACATGATTAATGTAAAGGAATATCTCTATTTGAACCTGGAATTGAAATTAGTTTTATTTTAATTCACCTGAATTTTCTTTTTACCATGAGAAATTTACCTATTAAATAATGATCTATCTTTTACATTACGATAAATACGTTAAGTTTGATTAATTGATTCTTTCTTAGCGACATACTTTGATGCAACGCAATTGCTACTGGTGACAGAAATCGGCCAAATGACGAGGAGAATTTCTGAGTTGGTGCCTCCCTCTCCAAACTTCCACATCACGCCTCAGGAGGACTTGGAGTTTCGAAAGATTTAATGTGCATCAACCCAGCAATGACGTGATTTTTTTTAGTGGTATCAAAAATTGAATCCACGACTCGACGGAAAGAACGCCTATGGCAAGTTCACGACATTGACCACTAGGCTACAGCCGCGGAACAAATTCAGAAGAGATCATAACAAAAAAAGGCAACAATTTTAACTCATATAATAATAGCTACTTTAATGACAGTGTTTTTTGTTTGAAGCACAGAAATCAAAATACCAACCCAATCCATCTGGTACAGTTTGGCAGAAATTTGGAGGTCGATTTAAAGTCGCTGATTTACTGAAAGCTTCCTTCATAATATTGTAATCAGTAATTATGACGGCTGTAGTCATGCCAAGACGCAGTCTGAAAGAGAAATCATATACACACAAAAATAAATATATACTTTTTTATAACTTAAATATAAAATTCTGTTAGAAATAAAATAATACTTTGATAGCATCTCACCTCATGCTCTTAGTAACTAGTCGTAAAAAATTATTATTTTATGAATTACATATATTTGGACTATGTAATCTAATAATTGATTCAAAAGTACTAAAATTCTCCTAGATATAAAAGTTGCAATAGTATAAGGAATCCTTCCAGACATACTTGGAACGTAAGGTATACGTATCAGTATTGAATGTGCAAACTATTATTATACAAAGTATGATATCATCAAATAGTATAACACTTGGCAAATACTATAAAAGCAGAGCAATTGAGGATAACAATTTTTTATGCTGAAATAGGAATTAAGTATTGCCTGTTTTCAAGGATGGTTGATTATCCTTCCTATAAGAGTGAAATAAAATTATTTTGTATATGACTTTAGATGAGAAAAATATGAGAAATAACTTGATACAAGTTTAGATAATCTCAAAATAGCAGCTACTCGAGTGAAATCCGACTCTAATAGAACATTATGGATTCAAGTTATTGATGAAAGATCAAACCAGATGAATTACCTTTTATTACAAATGCATAAAAGGATAGACATCGAATTCAAATTAATCAAATGAATCATGAAATCACTTCAATTCAGAAAGTTCAAAACTAAGAGATGCCAAGAGAATGCCAATTATTATATGTGACTTCATTTGCACGATACAGGTTACCTGCTAAAGATTGTCATAACATCTATCTATAATTAGTAGTTTCAACTTGAATAGGATTTATAAAACTCATTAATTTTATGAACGTGGTTCTTTTTGATGGAGTTTATTTTGTTCGCATCTCTATACTCATGATCTTGAATAGCGGTGTAACGAGTTTAACGAATATTTAAGAGTTTTATATTATACACATCGTTATATAATGATAAAGTCTCTGGAATTGTGATATAGAGCACAATAGTTTAAATTCATTTGCTTTATCGTTATTTAACAGTAAGTTATTTGGAAGAAATAATTTTTAAAATATGTTGTTTGGGATTTTTTGAATGAAGATTTATATGGTTTATATTTCTTCTTTTAGAGAAAAGGAAGAAAACTACAAAAAAATGGGCCGTAATGCTTACATACAAATGCCTGTTTTTGTTAATAACTCAACAGATTTTAAGTGAGCTCAATCCGCTAGAGGATTGTCTACCTACTTACCCGAGGATAATGAGTTTGAATAACTTCTCAAAACATGAAGTTTCACTTAAGAGGCTGAATTATATTCAAAGTAAAATTATTTTACTTATTACAATACGCATGCTTTTTCTATAAAACAATCTGACGCACTTTCGAATCCATAAATATGAAAGAACAAAAATTTTCCGCTAATTAATTGCTCTTCCTTTACGGTGCTCCTTCATTATTTAACTCCTTTGTCGTCTTACAGGACTGATTAAATCGTCAATAAGTTGAAAACTCCAATTGAAGATATGTCAGAAGAAGACAACACAGTTTACTATCTATCAACAAAAAATAGGCAAAGTCCCTTTATTTTGAATCTCTATAACTCTGTTAATCCTAATTCATATTCAAATATAAGGTATAGCGCATCAAATCACTCGTTCCGATTCAAGCGTTTCTTATTTATAATGGGTCAACTCCTATTACGATAGCAAGGATTCGTATTTAATTTCAGAACAAATGATCAATTAACATGATTCAATTTACAAATATTTATCAACTTGTTATCTTCCATTGCCCTTCATTTTCTTTCAATTTTATTTCACTTATATATCATTGTCTCTAATTCAATTTATTACATATTTCTTATCTCCATCTAATTCACCTAATCACGTTCATTTTGGATTAGTAAGGAGTTGTAATCGTATACAATTCAAATTACAAAAAAAACTCAAGGTTTGTGAAGAGAAAACCACCAATAGTCCAACATCACATTAGTATACCAAATAATCCTCCTGAGAATTATTTGAGAAAAAAATTGTTCTTGGAATTTAAAGTTCACTGTTTGTTTTCTTTTTTTAAACTTCCCAGAAGAAAAAAATATAGCCGCGAATTGTGTACAAAGGAATAAATTAAAAGCTTTTCAAATGTAAACGCATATGAATTGATTTGTTCAAAAATTGATAACTTTGCATCGGCACTTCAAAAAGAGAATTTTCTAACACACGAAGGCTGAGATTTCAACAACATCAAGTGAATGATTACTGTAATAATGTTTACTTATATAATCGGGTCTTGCAAATAATTTCTAAAAGCTGCGGAACTTTCATTAACATATGTTTCACTTAGCATCAAAACCATTAGTAAATGACGAGGACTTCAAAGGAGGTGGTACAAGCTTCCTCAACATGCATCACAAGAATTTGTAGGTTAACGCGTATCTCATACTTCTCTTCTGAAGTCCCTCATTACTATTTGCGTTTTCTTTCATGGAATCGAAATTGGAATTTTGATTTGCCAGCAGACGATTTTGAAAAATGCTATGTGCAATTAATAATACAGGAGGAAACTGCCGGTGATACACATTTAATAAATAAGATGAATTTTTTTTGATTCCTCTCTCTAAAATGAGTTTAATGTGCCTTTTTCAGAAACCATTCAGTTCCAGTTATAACCATAAGGTGACAAACTTTTTTACAATGAAAAGGAGAACGAAAAATTTAATAAAGAAGTACAGCGTAAATAAATGAAACGTTTATTAATTCAAACAAAAAATACACAAATTATGCTTACATCCCTTTTAATTACTTAATTAAACGAGTATTTTTCCAATGAATGAAAATTTTTGTCAATATATCATTTCCTAACAATATATTGGAAATCTCTTAGCAAGAATATCCTTCGTGTTGATATTTACGGTAATTGCTGCAGCTAGAGTATCAACTTTTAATTTTGATTTCCCACTTGTCCAAAACTCATTATCAATTGAATAAAATCTTTAACAGTAGCATTAGTTCCAAGGCAGTACAACGTACATTCAACAAGAATAACTAAGTTTTCATGTGAAATGTGTTAATTTCTTAATTGGTTAAATATGTCCACCCATCATTTATCAATTTGAACTTGTTCATTTTCCCATTGTTCTATTTTATCAGAATTTAAAATATTCTAATTTATTCAAACAGACAATTATGATCAATTTTAGTATCAGGCATTCTTCGGATAAAAAAATCAACACAATTTTCAATACTTGCCCAATTTACTTGCGATGAAGTAAAAAAAAAAACAATTCTAAACTATTATTTCCTGTAATATTTGTTTCAGATCATTCTTCGACATATTGGAAACATGTTTGGTAAAAATTCTGTGCTTCTTTGATGCACTTTTCTGTTATATGTGGATTGGGTTCTTTTTAGGTTGACAATTTTCTTTTTATTATGAAAGGAATACATTTTTCTATAAACCATGATTTGTATTGAAGTTCAAAATCGTTCGAAATAAGACTAAATTCAATAGCTGAAATATGTTCACCTTCAATCTTCTGAAACAATTTGTGGAAAATAGAGGCTTGATTACGTATGTAACGTATTAATATCTCCGATATTTTATAATTGAAAAAAGAATCTATAATTTTAGGACATTTTGTCTAAACTTAAGAAAAAGAACAGAGAGGTTAAATTAATTGTAAAATACGCTCTATAGCAGAGTGATACAACGTATATGTATATATATGTAAAAGGAATTGACTTTGGGAATGAGTGTTATAGTCCAATTTTAAATAGTAAAGATCAACTGCATGCAAATTTAAAAGATTCTGATATTACAAATGGCAATGTCGTATTTATAGATGATTTAAAGGCTAAAAATACAAGGAATCAATTTTGAAGTTAGCATAGGTACGATTAAAAAAAACTCACTTTTCGACTCTGACTTCCGAGGTAAGTAGAAGATAAAAGGGTATTCTAGAGGGTTTAATTTAGAGAGAAAAAAAGTACATGGGCAATATCGATGTTACTCTAAAAATAAATCGATTTATTTCTATTAATGATATTTCACACAAAGATTATGTTTAGTTTAAAATAATTACCAAATTAAGGTGAAAAAGCCAAGACATAATATAGTGCAAGACAAAAAAAAGTAACAGAAGTAAAAATTTATATTTCGTATACAACGCATGTTTCCCGCAGATAACAACTGCACTTAAAAATTCCAATTAATGTAGACTGAGCTTTTCTCTCGAACAATGAAATATATGGATTGTATAGGACGAGATATTAATTTGAACAGGAGTACAAAAAATGAAATGAATTCAAATGTCAAAATTGTTTAAAATATACAAACCAATGGTATTACAAAACTATAACAATTGATCTAGAATGCTACAATTTAAGCACATTTTTACTTAGAATTAAAATTTATTGATGTTAAATTTTAAACAAAAGTCAAACAGAAAAATTATAAAAACTTGCTCACCTGAAAACGGGGCCATACTTTTCGCTAAGCTTTTGGAACGTTATGTGAGGCTTCTCTCCAAGAAATGGCAAATAGCCTACAAACGGTAAATTGAATGGTCCCGGAGGCAACTTTCTCTTTTTGGAATGCATTATGTTGTATATCACAACAAGCACAATAGCGCACAGCGCTGCATAATATGTTAAATACTCCATATCATTCACGTTTTACATACATACGAAAAATGCACGGTGATAAACTCCCACCGTGCATTTTTCTCAAACGGAAAGGTTAAGCAATGCTTTAGTATGTTGGAAAACAGCCGAAAGTTCAGTATCCACACTCACTGTATTTTCTTTTATTTATTCAGTTGTAACTATCGTCGCTTGTCGCAATACAGGAACATATAAATTTTGCCCGTCTTGAATGTTTAAGGAGGTATCGCATTTGAAGATACTTTCATCGATGGTGGATAGGAAGTTTAGAAATTTATGGCTTATTTATTAAGTTTTGCACTCTAAGATTCGTTTTTAATCGATTAGATATCTAAAGAATATGTAACTGTTTCTGAGATCATGAGAAACTGACTTGTTTCTGTTAAATATAGAGTATATATATGTATAGGCTATGTATCTCTTAGATTTTAGGAAGAGGATTTATTATTTTGAAGAAAACCTCAGAAAATTATGAAATAAAGAAAATAAGCATAAAATATATTTTATATATGCCGTATGTTTCAAAACTCATATAGCTATCTATAAAACTGATTTCTAAAGTCATAAAAAAGTACAATTTAAAATAAGTTTTAGAACATTTAAAACATATATATATATATATATATATATATATATATATAAGTTTTAAATGTTAATGTGTTTCATTTAAGATAACTCAAAATTCTTGATAATCCAGAAAGAAATAAAAACATTTCTATTAAAATAATAATAATGTATCTTTAAATATTATTTAGTTTGACATAGGACTGACTGCACTTGTACTTTTCATACTTGTAAGTTTCAGTACTTTTAAACATTAAATAATCATATTCTGTTTCATAATTAAGTTCAATATTTTTAGATATTTTTAAGGTGAACGAATTACAATATATGACATTAAGAGTATATATTTTATTATGTGCTTTTTACACCAAATAATTTTCAATAACTTATCTATTTGTCTAAACAGCACGAGTTCTAAGCTCTTCGGAAAAACATAGACCATATGGAATTTTCTCAAAAAATGTCGATTATTTTTTAAATGATAGTTTATAGGTCAGGAAAAACATTAAACAATAGAAAATGCTTACAAAACACGGTAAGTGTGTAGAAATACATCAGTGCTCAAGTCTGTGTGTACTCGTATAACATAGCACATACGTATATTACCGTTTCTGTAAACGCTTTGAACTGTACTTTTAAGACCATCTCTAATAAATAAGTTTATTTAATTGATCATGCGGATCTTGCGGATATTTCACCTGTGTAAAATTTTCTTCGAATAATTATTACATTTTAACGCTTCTTTTCTACTGCATATAGCTCGTACAGCACCTGTACATATCTCGATACATTTCATTCTACTTAAACCTTTTGATTTTATAATAAGTGTTGAGAGTCTCGAATGTTTCTTTGTAATTTATGGAAAAATTAAGTCCCAAAATAACATATCTTCATATTTATTAATCCATATGTATCCTTTAGTATGTTGGAAAACAGCCGAAAGATCAGTATCCACCCGTTCTTTATCTTTTTTTTTTTATTTATTTATTCAGTTGAAACTATCATCGCTTGTCACAATTCAGGAAATTTTTTTTCCTGTCTGAATACCTAAGTGATAAACTCCTATCGTGCATTTAAAGAAACTATTTAAATCCATGGCGATGGGAAGTTCAGAGTTATGCTTATTTACTATAATTTTGCACTCTAAGTTTTATTCCTTTCTTTTAAACTGAAACATTATCTATATGTCACTTCATGTATTTATAAAACATCTTATAACGATGGCGCTGGGAACATGAAGTGAGATTTGGAATTAAAATAATTTATTGCAGCTTTACTCTAAATCGTTGTCTCATTTTAACACAATATATTTACTACTAAACACATTATTTAATTTTAATTTAAATTATTATCTATTTCTACATTTAATTTTAATTACTTATTTTCTAAAATATTACCTTATTTCGATTTAAGCTATAAATTAGCAGATTCGTGTTAGTATTTTAGAAGAAATGTAATTTTTATTCTGTACATTATTATGCTTTCCTCGCATTTAAGAAAGACAATAAATTACTTTTTTTAAAAAAGTCACGATACATATTAAAATGGAACACAAAACATAAAAGATAGAAGCCAAATTAGTAAATGAGCAGAAATATTGAAAATACCTTTATCATATCCGAACAAACTTAGTTTTAAAGTCGTTTAAAATTAAAAAGTGTCTAATTATGTAACTGAACAAAAATTTTACTCATAAACAGCATGAAATTAAAGTAATCAGGAGCGTATATAAAAGAATTCGAATAGAAAAAATCCATTCAAAAGTACCTAGACCTTTCTTCATCAGAAACAAAGTCAGATTGGCTCTTTTGTAGCAAAAGGAAAGAAGCGTGACAGTAATTTTTTTTAAATAAAGGTAATAAAGATTTTTTGTATAAAAAAGGTGTAACTATAAAATGACCGAAAAAAATATCCAAAGAACTTTATTTTTTAAAAAGTAACCAAGGCAAGTTTTTTCCCTCTCCCTTTTTTTAAGCAAAAAATACGCCAAGAATTTGATTAAAAGTTCCTTTTTTCACTTGCTCTAAGAAGATCATATTTGGTTTGAAATCTGCTTTAAAAACATTGGATTCCTCTATTCAAATCTGATGCATTATATTTTAGTTTAATTTGAGATTTACTATTTTCTTTGAATTCTTGGATTTGAAATATTTCTTTGACAGAAATTTCATAGCTACAAACGACAATACAATGATAAAAATAGAACTTTTTAAATTTTTCTAAAGGAGTTATTTAATACCTTGCTACATTTTGTACTAAGCCTTTTTAAAATATATGCTTCACAAAACAGGGATATGAAATTTGGAGCCGATTAGATATTGCCAAGTAAATCATTTTACTGTTTCAAAAGATCCTGAAACATAGAGCTACTTCTATGTTTACATTCACTTTTCTTAATTTACTTTATTACATTATATATAGTGCATACATATTTTTAAAATGCTTTATTTATTTCGAATAGTTTAAGTAAGCTTTAAGATATAGAACTGAGATTTTTAATATTTTTGGAAGAAAAAATAGTGTAAATTGTGAAACGTTAAAAAAATGTACTTTCCTAATCTCTTTATATAAGTATATACATAATATTTCCATTCCTCTTAAAACTACATGCAGTCATAAAAGCGATTATTAAAAACACAAGATGCATTCCAGTTAGTGCAATTGAAAATAAGCCAGAATACATAATAGAATATAAATTTTTTTATGTAAAAAAAATGTTTAAAAAAGATTCTGGTCCGAAAAATAATTTTCCGAGATCTAAAAATATTTTTTCTTTCAAAAAATATTCTACAACAAACAATGCCAAAAAAAAAGTTTCATGACGCCCACTCGCAAATGTATATATATATATATATAAATGGCGATATCTCAACTAAGCCGATGGTATGATATCGAAATAACTTTCAATTCCGCGTATTGAATAATTGCATTCATTTCTGAGTAGTTCGGTCTTGTCAGTGATCCTTTGCGTAAAACGTGTATGTGCTACATACGATCCAGGCAAGATACGATACAGGTCGAGACGACAATGACAACGCAACTCTATGCAGTTGGATGGAGGTGCTCCAGAAGAGGTTCATGGACCTCTACACTCGTTCCAAATGTTGTATTAAATTTTAAGGAGACTGTGTAAAACCTTGACATCAAACGTAAGTATATTTCCTGGGTTATACGGTCTGTGTGCTATCAGAGAGTTTTTGAATATATATTGAGTATTTATTAATGAGCATCAATAAAAAGAAATCAGTCTAAAAGGATCTGCAGAAATTTTTAGTTTTTAACAAGAAACAAAAACAATCTTAAATAATATAGAAAATAGAGATCTTTTATAATAAAAAATACAATAAACACTACAAATTTTTGAAGAAAAATATGAACTCAGTAGAGTATATAAATAGTTATTTTTTCCCCTATTATCAACAATGCATTGTGACAAAAATACTCGCTCAAGTGTGGGTATTTTTCCACACTTGAGCATTCAATGAAAATCATTCCATTGAGAAATCATTCCAATATAGAAGAGAATAGAAAATGACGTTTCATTCTCAAATATCCAGGAAAAGACTAATACAAGTTACAAAGATTGGACAAATTAATAGAACAATCTGAAAACACTGCACTTGTGCAGATTAGCAACACAACACTAACAAAGACGGCACTTGCACAGTCAGCAACACAAATAACTTGAAACAACAGTCATATTTATTTCAATACCGTTCAGCTCACGAGCTTGCTATTTCACTATACGGACAAATCTTCACTTCGCACGGATCTCCATATCTTTCGGCCGAACCAACAGATTCCCAAACAGATACAGGCCATTTCCCAGCAAATTCACTAAGCCACGCTACCAACACACAACCAATGCTGGACATTCCCTCCGACTTCGCATTCGCACCGTATTTACAGCTGATCCGGCTGGATGTGACGTCGCAGAGAAAATTCCGAAAAGTTCATAACTTTCGACCTCATTAAGACATCGACAAGATTCCAACATTTTCGAGAAGTATTGCTTTGTCACCAGTCGCCAAGTTTCTCAACAAGATGCCAGAATAATCGCTTATGTCGAGGGGGGTCATTGCTTCAGATCTATTTAGTGTTCCAAGAAATCTCTATAAATGTTTCTTTTCCATTGTAAGAGTAACGTTGCCGGGAAATGTAATCGCAGGTTCGTTTCGAGAATGCATAACATGAGCAAAATATTTACCCACGTTACACTATTTGAGATTTATTTCAATGTTACAAATTATAAAGTGTCCTAATTTGTTTCATAGTAATTTCAGTTTCTAAGGTATTTTTACAGTTTTAGCTAATGCTTTTCAACATTATTTAATACACGAACTTGCAAAATTATTACTATATTGAACTTTTAGTAATTTTACAAAGTGTTTTTTCCCTACAGAAACATTCAGATTATTTTTGAAAAAAAATTAATTATTTTAGCTTTTTAAAAAAATGATTTGAAAATATTATGATCATTAACGTTCTCATTCATCAGCCATCCTGAATTCATATACTTAACGATAAAAATTGTTTTGCGATATATCCAAATCTAAGAATTTTGAATAAATTCATTTAAGTCAATAATATACATCCCAACCTGAGAAGTTTTCTTTTGATTTAAAATATTTTTGTCCTGTGATTGAAAGTATTTTTATAATTCTTTAATGCTAAAATCCAATTAGTAATTTTCAAAAAATAATTTTGAAAAAATTATCGTAATTTTCTTTAACGGATAGAAGAAAAAAAGTAAGATAACAGAAACAATTTGAATTTTCTCTCTCTATAACCTCTTTCAATGAATTAAAATGAAATCTAATAAGTTCAAAAATTTAGCGTTACTATATTACTCTGTGATTACAAAACTAATTGGATATATATTAAGTACAAGATTTCAAAATTGTTGATATATAACAGACTTAATTTAAAATGTAGGAGATGAAAAAAGGGGGCTTAGAAAAAAGGTGTACTTGTACGTATGTAAAGTAAAAAAAAAGGATAAATAAAAAAAAAGATAGATGTTAGAAAATAAATTTTTATTATTTTAAAATTATATTGAAGTCGTTTTATATTATCATTTCTATCTTTTCCTTAGAGTCTTGGCACAAATTTGAGTTTGTATGGTTTCGGTATTAGAAACAGGTCTGCCGTGCCATCTGAATCTGGCAATGGCTCGGTATCAGGCACGAGAATCGTGAATTTTTGCATGATGGTTGTCAAGTACAGGAATAACTCGATCATCGCAGCAGTATATCCAGGACAGTTGCGTTTGCCTGTAAAAATAAAAGAATAAAAATTAGCGTTTTAACGCCGAATATGTGTTTATAAAAACTTATTACATATGTAACGATTGGATGCTTTGTTGTAACTTCAGCCGCCTAATTAAAGTAAATGAAATGTATATTGCTACTGTTCGAACATTTTAAATAAATATGTTTGTTTCACTTAAGATTTTTGTACATTTCTTAAGTTATTATTTGGCTATATATCTAATTTATATGTAGTATAGTTTAGCATTACAATATATTTCAATATTTGTCTTTTTGAATTTTGATAAAGCACATAATTCTTTTTTTTTTTTTTTTTTCATAAGCAGATTTTTAATTTTAGAAAGTAAAATTTTAAAACGTAATATTTTTTTCTTAGTGTTAAAAGAATAAAATCTTTTAAGTTTAACTTTTCAATGCTAGAAAATAAAATAATTAACAATTTTAATATTAGAAAAATAAAGTAAAGATTTTGTTAATTGTGTTAAAAAAAAACAAGTTCTTAAGCTTAACTTATGAAATAAAATACACAATTTTAATAATAGAAAATAAATTTTTAAGCAAAATACTTTTTCATGTGTAGGAAAAAAAAAATTCAAGTTATAATTTTATAGTAAAAAATATATTTTCAATCTTATTTAAAAACAAATTTGTAATTAAAAAATGTTTTTTAAAAATTGCATCTATAAGTAATGGTTTGAGACAAATACAACAGTAAAAATAGAAAATTATTGTTTAAACACATCAGCAATATGCTTCTGTGTTCCAAAGGTAAGAGCGCTCGCATACGTTTTCCTAACCTCTTCTCTCAAACACTAAATCTCGCGTTGCACCGAACGAAAATGTAAGGATGGGACAGGCCGCAATCAAATCCCTTTCGTTTTTCTTGTGCAACCCGATCGAGTCCTTTCCATTTTGAAATCAATTGATGACACAAAAATTTACCATTTTAGTATGAATTGACGAGTCAAAAAAATTACAATTTCAGTATCAATTATGGAGACAAAAATTTAAATGTTTTTGTCTTTTGTTCAGATGATCAGCTACTTTCAGCAATTCCTCAAACATTGTTGCATGTTTTTAGCCTTTAATTCGGATTTAGAAAATCTGTGCGTCTCACCGTCATGATCGTAGGATGCAATTTATCTGGGAACGGCACATTTTCTTACCATTGAATATTAACTTAGAGAGCTCCTTCGGTAAATATTAGATTTCATTTTCCAAGCTGGCAAAAATATTGGGGGGTGGAAAAGTATTCTGTATTCCAAAAGCAATCCTTCTCTTTCGATTACCATTTTAATGTGTCCGAGTTTCACCGATTCCATGTGGTTAACTCTCGCAACAACAAAATGGTTACAATCGAATCTAACAGAACGTTGTGGGTGTCTAAATACGTCAATTACTTCGCGTCGTTTCCCGTTTCATACAATTTTCTTATGAAAATTTTAAAGAACAATAAATAGACTGATGTTGCGGACATCAAACCTAAAAAAACGCGTGTTATTTTCAGCGACACATATCACTAGTAAAAGGCCTACATCCTTTTCAAACAATCATAATTATTCACGTGTTCTCTGATCTTCCCCTGTGTTTACCCATAATAAGGAATGCTAACTCATCATGTCTTCAGGATCCTAAGATAAGATAGCGTGTGTTGTCATAACAAACTGAGTAAAACTTCAACATTTCTCACTCTCGTCCTCATCACTTGATCGAGGTTCAAAATTACGAGGTCCGTCGCCAATAGCCATCGTGTTGCTTGTAGTGCGACGTTAATAAACACTCAACTCAACATTTCTCATATTAATAAATCATTCATTACATAAACCTAAAAATTAATAAATAAAAATAATAATAAGTGTACATAAAAAAAGAATCTATATAATTTATACAACCAGCAAAATATTAAGATATTGCAAGGCAAAGTGAACAAAAAAACTTCTAGAATATAATATAATCATTAAATAATTTTTTTTAAATAATGAAATATAGAGTAATTATCTTCTCGTAAGAATGGAAAAAAGTAACACGAATTTTACTATTCTTGTTCAAAATTTAAATCAATTTTTCTGTACATCAAAAAAAATATAGAAAGGAATTATTTTGGAAATACATCCAATACAAGTTTGTTAGTTTCATAGAATGCGGTCAAGTTTAATGGGTAAGAACATAACTTAAAATTATTTTCCTATTCATACAAAATTGCTTAGAAATTCTATTTTGATATTCAAAATCTGCAATATTATAAAGTAATTTTTCAATAAACTTACTGTTTATCAATGTAATTATTCCATAGCAAAGATGTTTCATATTAAACAAAAACAATCTAATTTTTTCAGAATACATTAATTCAGTTAATGCATGTAATTAAACTAAATGATATCTAATCCCGCTACTTTGCGTGTAAGGAAATAAATCTAGTATTAAATTTTGTTTAAATTTATTCAGATTATAATATTAACATTAATTGTAATATGTGTAAAAACTTTTAATTTATCTTCCGTATAAACACAGCTTGCTTATGCAAATGTAGATAACATTCCAGTAAGATTAAAATATGTCGAGACAAGCTTAAAGCAAAATGCACTGTAAAAATATACTTTGCTTAGTATCATAAAGCGATACGTAGCAAAACTTAGGTAAGAGATATTTCACAGGGTTTCTTTATTAAGGTTTCACAAAAAATTTATTGATAGAAAAAAATTCTAACTTGATAGTCAGCTGTATTAACGTTATAAAAAATAAATTTATCATTTCACAAAAATACCAGAATTTGATGTTTTCATATTGAATCCAGTTATTGCATAGTTAGCTCAAGTGATAAAAAAATTACGAAAGAAAAAATTCACATCGTCGTATTCGTAATAGACAGCCTGACCTGGTCATTTTCATACAAGCTTTGTAGGGTTCATTCTAGATGTTGAAAATTTTAATAAGTGCAAAAAAAAAAAAAAAATTAAATGCCAAAATAATATAGTCTGTCTTAAATCGTTAAATTTATATTTTAAATTCAGGAAATGTATTGACTTATTTTCCTTATTGTAATAAAGTTGCTTTTAAATCTTATAGAACGAATAAAAGAAGAACGGAAACTATGTAAATGTTTTTTTTTTAAATGAAAAGTACGTATTAGAAAAAATATATAGCTAAACAGGAATCTACTCTGATATTTAAGAAATTAAAAGAACAAAGTTTCAAAAGAAAATCTAATTCAAAATAGAGTATTCATTACGAAATTCTCTAAAATAACCAAATAAAGTAATAATGATCACGTAAGATGGTAAAAGTACATATTGAATTCCAACTTTTTTGTGTTAAAAACAGTTTCTTTTCAGTTGCAAAAATAAGAATCAATTCCGAACCTGACATTTCATCAAATCAGTTTTCTATACATCAGGAAATATAGAAAGCAATGTTTCGAATTAGTTCAGTACAAGATATTTATTGTTAGTTTCGAAGAATATAATCAAAACTCATTGGTTAAAAAAATGAAAAAAAAAAAAAAAAATCTGAAATATATTTTACCTATTCATATAAAATTTGTTTGGAAAAGAATTGTTGTAGAAATTCTAACTTTACATTTTTTCTCTAAATGTTAGCAATAATATAGTAATATTTCAATAAACTTTCTGATGATCAAATGTAGTTTTTGCATAATTTAAGGTTTTTTATTCAAGCAATTTGTCTAAATTTAATCAGAATATTTAAATTCAATTAAGTCCTTTAACTATACTGAACGTAGTTCGGAAATTAGTTTAGTTTTTATTAACGTCGCACTAGAAGCAATACGAGGGCTATTGGCGACGGACCTCGTAATTTTGAACCATGGTCAAGTGACGAGGACGACACCTAAGCTGGCACCCCCTCACCTAACATCCACACCACGCCAACGGGAGGACTTTGGGCCCCGAACAGATTTAACGTGCCTCAGCCCCGACTACACGGCGGGTCTTTGGCGGCCAAGGATCCGTAGTTAGGAAAAGATGCATACAACGAAAAATTACTTACTGAACATTTCATATTAAACAAGAGTGTTAGTCTTAAAGAATGCAAGAAGAAAGAAGTGCGTTTTCAAAAACCTAAATTGTTGGGAAAATTATAAAAGTTGAAGAGAAAAAATAATTGTAATAAAAAAATGCTGTAAAATAAATTTAAATAATTGAATATTCATAGAATTTCACATTTTAGAAGATTATGCCAGTCTTCAAAGAATATAATCCTGTTCATTAGGGAAAAAAATAAGCGACTAAATTTCCTATTTTTATGTAAAGTTTTGTATCTCATAGTATATTGATCCGAATTTTCATCAAATGTTAAAGATTTAGGATAATAATGTTTACGTAAGAAGGTAAAATTTTCAAAAATGTCTTAAAAAATAATCTTTTCAGGTGAAAAAATAATAATCATTTCGTTACTGTACAACGCATGCATCCAAAAAATTTCAAACTTCAACTGAATAATACTTTTTGAAGTATAGGTAAAATTGCGTATGACAAAGTAAGAAAAAAATTTGCTTCCAATTAATTTTTATTCAAATCACATTAATTCAATTCATTAAAACAAAAAAAAATGTATTAAATGATAATATATAAATCCATCTGTAATCTT
>BMAW01106312.1:35463-122917 GCA_019974015.1 Nephila pilipes | reverse complement strand
AAGATATGTACACTCAAATTTATATTTGGATGTTTTAAATAGAATTTTTAAAAGCAAGATGTGCTTTAGGGTCTTTATTTGGTGGATGAATGTTTGTATCATGCTTCTATTTTTATATCACATAGATCTTATTATTATCCTAAATCTAGGGTATTCTGGTGCTTCAGTTATCTATAGTACGTTAAAACATAAAGAGAAAGCTAATCTCTTAATTCAAAGTGGGGAGCTTAGGTTAATTGCTCCCAGAAGAGCAATTCAGCTAAATTTCAGAGCGTAATGTGATGGTCTAGATGCAGCAAAATATTTTGAGTCAACAAGTGACTATTATGTCATTCAGGCATGAGTAACAAGTTACTCTAACGATCTCTCCTCCAGGGAGAAAAATGAATACATTAAAGATGAAATCGCTTTTATGTTTCAGTTATATATATATTTGTGGAAATACTTTTATGATATAAATTGTTAGAGACCTAAGTTTGTTTTAAAAATCGGATTTGTTCTGAAATATGCACTAAATGTAAAATGAAAATGACTTGGATATTTAGCTTGAATTCTGACAAAGTAATAAGCATAGAAATGAAAATGTTTTGATTTTATTTTTGAAAGTGGAAGATCCTCTATTGTTTTTAAATATTAAGTATAGATTATTTAATTTTTTTTTTTATAAAATTAAATTTCTTTTAAATTTTGTTTCATTAATAAAAGTTTTATATTTTGAAATAATCCTAAAGCACTTTATAGAAAACTCTATGCTTTTCAATTATATTAAAACAAGTGTTTAAGCTTGATACTACGCTCATGTCTGTTTTTATGTATCAATGGTGGATAAAATAATACTGGGAGTCTATATAATTATTGTTATTAATGTAGTGTTTTAAAATAACAAGAAAATTATGTTTATGAAAAGTCCGTTTCGGGTTAACTATAAATATATGTTTCATGGAAAATGATAGTATTTGTTATCATTACTAGTGTAAAGTATCTAAAAATATCTTGTACCTTGGGATGTATTTATTACACGGATGGCAGCAGTCTCTATCTGAAGCAATATGAAACTACCATTGAACAATATTGGCTCCTTATTTAATTTACTTGAGTATGTTGAAACAGGTTTTGGAATGTTACTCGATCCTTCAGAAGGAGTCAATTTCCTAAAAAAAATCAATAAATAGCCTTCACCATCATCATTCATACAATTCACTCTGTCACAGAATCGCTTCTACCTGGAAGCAGGCTGTCAGGATGAAATGGTTCTGCTGGACGTCTCCAAACACGTTGAAACTCCAACAGATCAATTTGAACAGTCCAGAATACTGTTATCCTGAAATCAACTTAAGTAAAATAAGAGTATCTGATCAAGAAATAAGTTAGGAAATTCAGTGTCTTGCAGTTTAATGCTGTCTGTGTACAGAAATTGTCTTGTGTGAGTTTCATATTGCGGGTGGCACCCCAGTATATGTTGCAATAACAAGAAACTCCTTGCGTAGCAATTAAGGTTTCAAGAACTGCAATTAAACGAAACATTTTGGTGTGGTGGCTTTACTTTATTACCTTTATAATTTATATAATCACGACAACATGTAAGAAGCTGTAAAGAGTAAGAATAGTTAGACGGTATCCTTGAAATTATAAAAAATCATAACTTCAAAGAATCACAGAAAGCTTTGCACCTATTCTGTCATAAACACAAGAGATAAACCCATTTACTGCTGGGCGTTTCCGATAGCAGCTACTTTTTTTCATAATGTTGCGTAGTTCAGATATACTTGTGTGTCACGTAGTTACTTGTATGCATTCATAATCATTCTATACAGTAATTATCAAAGTGAAACCTGAAAGATGGCTTGTTCGATCGCTTAAATGGATAAATCCACCACCATTTCTAAAATGACATTTTTATTCTTCAGTGTATTTAGCACATTACCAATATTTTAGAGCTCACATGGGAAACCATCCGTATAATCACATCATTGTTTTTATTAGTGAAAAAATGAACATCTTAATTTTGAATGTGCACAAATTTCTTCATAGAACCTTCTAAAACGATTTGAATTTTAATCCAGTCCCAAGTAAACGCACTATCTCCTCATTTGCTTACTGTCAATATTATGGAAGCCTCTCGCTATTATCGCATTGCGTAGGACCAAATAATTGTTATGATAAAATAAAAATGGAAGTATTATTTCGATATAGTATAAGGGTCGCCCAAATGAAAATATCACTGCTGTAATAACTCCGCCATTTGAAGAAAAGTATGAATGCGCATGCCCCTGTAGAGGGCGTAGAATGCTGGGAATGCATGCATTATCGTCAGATCCCACTAGATGCTTCTGTGACATCGTGGGAGCACGTTAAAAGCATCATGTATGCCTCCAAACGATGCCAACGCTCTGTCGTGCAATTTTTAGCAGCGGAAACTGTGAGTTCTAGTGAAATCTACCGTCGAATGCAAAATGTGTATAGCATGGAGTGTATGAGTCGCAGATCAGTATTCCGATGGTGTAGGAATTTTCGTAGTGGACAAAGCAGTATTGACGACTGGTCAGGACATGGTGAATCGAATGTAGTAATCACCAAGGAAGCAGTTGCAGATGTGGACGGTCTCGTGAGAATTAATCGGTGAATCACCACTCTAGAAATAGCGGAGGAAATGTCTATGAGCAAAGGAAGTGTTCACACATTACTGCACGAAAGACTGCAATACTGGAAGGTTTGAGCGCAATGGGTGCCGAAACATTAGACAGAGGAGCAGAAGATTCAACGCATGTCTGTTCTCATGCAACACCTTATGAGGTACGAAGAAATGGGGAACCAATTCCTTTCTCGGATCATTGCTGTTGATGAAACATGATGTCATCACTTTGATCCAGCTCAAAAAGCATGAGCATGGAATGGCGACGCCTTTCATCCCCACGACCGAAGAAAGGTCGCTGTATTAAGGCTCATTGTTTTAAAATTCGCTGTTACATCTGTATTACTTTTTTCCTTTGTATACTATTTTATATTAATATCAATAAATCATTTATCAAACCGATTGTAGTGCCACTTTCATTTGGGTGACCCTTACATTGTCATCAGCTCATATAACTGACATACTCATCATTTCCAATAATTAATATCAAATATAATGTATTTGTTCCTCAAGAACGAATCAGAATATACGTTTGAAAGTGACGAGTTTGCCATTGGGGCATACATTTTTCTTTGAATAAAAAACACTTTCTGTTTCTTTTCACCTAGTTTCTCATTTCATTTTTCTTATAAATAAGTCAAACATTATTCTTCATACCTTTATTTAAAAAAATAACGGGAAACTTTGAATAGTAATGCACAAGAAAGCATATCCTAATATATGAATTTAATAATTAATAAAATAAAAATAATTAACTTCAGAAATATAATGTTTCTCAGAAAATCAAGTTATCTCAACTCAGATAGAAAATATTTCGTTAAGCAGATTTGCAAGCCATGTAGTTTAAAATCTTTAAAGTCTAATTATGCTTTGTCACAAAAGATTTTTTCTCATAAAACACGCTACACGAACACAAGTTTGATTTTAATGCTGGTTGAAATCGATCGACATAACACATCGATCAATAACTCCCGAGACTAATTCAGAGATGGCGCTCGTAGTAAACCAGTAACCAGGTCTTTCTAGAGTACTAACCTTTCCTTGAAACATGTCAAAATTTTAAGTCGATCGGACCAGGAAAAAGGTTTTTTGAAGTGAAGTGGAAAAGGTTTTTTCCAAGTGGGTGCCGCGATTGCTTTCGATGGAACAAAAACAGCAACGAGTCGATGATTCAGAAAGCTGTTTATCGCTATTTACTCGCAACAAAAAAGATTTCTTGCGAAAAAAATAAGATTTGGAAAAGCGTTGGAATGATTGTATCACCCTAAAAGGTGATTAACAAAAGGTGTTATGTTGATGAATAAAAAAAAATTTTGCAAAAAAAATGTTGTTTTCAATTTTAGACTTGGAAGTTATTGATCGATGTGTTATTATGAATAATTATGTAAGTGTGTGAGTATTTAAATAATAAAGATATTTTTAAGACATTAATAAACACTGAGATATTTAAAACTCAAAAAGGTATTTATTATAACTACTTTTGTATTTATATATAACAAATGATTTTATAGCAATAGAAAGAAAATATCTCAAATATTTCTTCTCTGCCTGACGACTGACTTGAAAGTTATTTTTAATTTTATTACTCGAATATAATTACGATAATAAGTTTTTAAATTTGTCTGTTTCTGAAAATAATTAATAGATAAATGATATTGTAAGGAAAACTCCAAGAATGTAAGGAATATTTCTATGAGAATAAACTATCTACAATTTTAGAAAAACAATTCATACTGTAGCTAACAGACGCTTTCGTCCATGACGAAACAAAGAAGTGGTTGTCTCTTCATCAGTTTGTGAGAAAGGGGGCGTTCAAGACAGAAGCATCGAGCGGTGAGATAGAATAATGTGAGATGGATGGCAGAATTGTACAGACGAGTGAAGACTTATCTCTTTCATTTTCGCTCTACATTACACTATGCACGAAAATAAAAATTCTGCATACAATTCTGATACTGAAAGAAAATATTCAGTTGTTGCCCTTTCGTAATAAGAATAAAATATGTAATTAAAAACACAGATCAAAGGCAAACGCACGAATAATTTTCTTTCTTTTCATGCATGCAGGAAGAGGAATATGATACAAGAAAGAATGCTAAGGGATTTATAGATTTTTTTTATTAAAGTTATGACACAAATCTGTTAAAAAATAACTTAGTTTAAAGAAATTGTCTCTCAGAATATTGTCACAAAATATTCAGGAAACCGTAAAGTTTTTCCTTTCTTTTGGAACACAGTTTGATGCTATTTGATCAAAATACTTTATATTAAGCAAGAGTGAATAAATATCTATTTAATTTTGAAGTCAAACTCTCTTTCTTACATACAACGAAACATTTCTTTTTCACAGAAATGAAAGAGAGGAGTGTAATATGAAAAAAGTTACTTCTGCTCTATATGAAATCACAAAGAACTGATGCGAGGATGACATGTGAATAAAGAAATCTCTAAAGACTTTATAACAAAGAACTAGAAAACACACTCTTACTGGAACACTGAGTGAATTTTTTGGTAATCGTTGTGTTGAAATGGAATAAAAGTCCCTTTTCAATTTTATTATTTATTCTTGAATATTATTCAGCACTGTTTCTCTTAACGCATCAATATGCTCATAATGTAGGAGTTTTCAAATAATTTGTTATTATTTCTCATAAACATTGTTTTATCAATTGCTATATTCACTATCAAAATATTGCTACATTTACTGTCCTATTCCAAAATAACTTGCACAAAATATTAAAAAATAAAATTGTACATTTATAACTAAGCAATTAAAATGTAAAAAGGTCGCCCTTAGGAGCAAAACCAGGATTATGGGCGAAGGATATCAAAATTTTAAGCCTCAACAAGTGAAGAGGACAACGTCTGAGGTATTTTTTCCCTCTTCAATCTTCTATACTATGTCAAAAAGAGGACCTAGAGTCTTGACAGATTTAACTTGTATCAGCCTCGCTTAGTGGCTTGTCTTTAGTGGCATCAGAACTCGAATCCACGACTCGACGGATACAACGCCGGTATTGAGTTCAATCCATGGACCGTAGACTACTACGGCCATATTTGATCCATAAGAGATGGTTTATCAGATAAGAGTCCATACAGAAGTTTTGTAATGGCAAATAAAAATATTGTTCTATTAATACTTTTCTGAATAATTTCCCAATAAATTGAATCTCTCATTACGAAATAAAAAGAATTCAAGTAGAAAAAAATACTTTAAATTCTTGGTATAAAGTATTACTAAAGTAAAAAAAAAAGGTGAGTTGAAATCCTTTAAGCAAACAATAATTTTTTTTCTCTTTAGAGATACATGGAAAAGCTTGGAGCTTGGAGATAAATTGCTAGTTGTATATTTCCCAACCTTTCATGAGCTAAATATATTAATAAATCTAATTAAATTAAGGGGGAAAACTTATAAAATAGGGAAATAAAAATAATTTGCCTTTACTTTTTGATTCCCTAAAAGGCTTATTTTATTTTTTATTTTATTTTATAACTTCATTGAACAGTGCAAAAATAGACCCTGATCTGGAATTAAATCAACTTCTATCTTAAGTGTATACATATATAAAGTTTTCTAAGTAATTATTCTGTTATATAAATTACTTTAAATTCTTTTAATTCCTCTATATTTTTTTAGTAAAAGTACCTTTACTTTATGAACTTTTCCTATAAAATCAAATTTTAGTTATTTGAAGTAAAATTCTACAAAAAGTTGAGATAGATGCAAGAATTCATCACATTATAAATAACCTACATGAAAATATACATTAATACATATAATATGCAATATTACCTTAAATCATCAAATGTCCCTAAAAAAAAATTGAAAATTAAATAAATAAATAAGTGCATGTAAAATTTAAAATGAACATTTCAATTCGATAAGCTCGTAAAAACAAGAAAAGGATATAGGAAATTTAAAAATATTTTTGTTAATTTTGTGAAATAAAAGATATGTAAACGTTGGTTTTTATAATATCAATTTAGTAAATAGAACAATAATTTGTTAAATCAACCTGAAATAACTTTCACAGATTTTTACACTGAAAATCATACTGCACCATCTATTTCATAAATCCCAATGAAGATTTATATCTGCTTCATTAAATTTATATACTTAACTACATCATTAGCCTACGCATTCCCCCTTTGATGCTAACAATTCAACCTTATTCTTACTTGATATCCAAATCGCGTATAACGTCATTCAGTTCTGCTTACATTATCATACGATACTTTAAATGTTGCTCTGATGGAATATAATCCATGCTTGTTTCAATTTCAAGACAATAAGATCACTGCCTTTTTCATACACTAATAGATGTTTAACAGATTACAGGCATATGAGTGACAAATACAGGTCTTATTACAGAATCAATGTTAGGATGTTCAACATGTTTATAGATTTTAAAATTATTTTCTTTTTCTGTTGGAGTGATACAAAAATAGAAATCTTCTAAATAATCTCTATATTCTCTCTAGTTTATTGTTATGAGAAAATTATCAAAATCTCTTTACCTTTGTTCAATTCTTGAAATCGAGTAGAACAAGGTAGTAAGTCTCAGGACTTATTCTGTTTGCCAATTTTGAGACCAAAATAATATTTATAGATATTTTTAATTAAATAAGTCCTGATTCTTCGGAAATTAGTGATTATAAATTCACTACTAATGTAGCAAAAACTAGCAATAGAATTGACACACTTACGTAACATTTTAAATGACCTGTTCACCACCTAATTAAATGTTGCTCCGATCAAATTTTTGTTTCAATTGAACGATAAAATTCTCATCACGTTATAACTTGATCATACGAAACCCATTATAGTGAGACCTAATTGTATAATATATAACACTTACAGGTCTTTTGTCTATAGAAACAAAGCACTTTAAGGGGGTCACTTCACGCAAATCGGTCAAAAAATCGATTTCAATTTTTTTTGAAAAAGAAACTACAAATCTTTCTGCGTCAAATGCAATTTAAATTTTTGTTCTAAGTAAATTAGAAGTATTTTAAATATTTTTTTAAAAAGTTGTTTACATGTGTCAAGACTCAAAACAGCTGATTGACACGCCCACTTTTAAACCAAAACATATTATACATGCTTCTTTCCAGCCTTATCAAATTATTTTAAATTCATGAAAACAATTTTCGTCGATCAGCAACTTGTTGAGGAAAGAATTGAAATGAATAGTAATAGCAGTTTGTTTACATTTCAACGTTTGTTAACGAATGCAACGTGCTATTTTAGACTCGCTTAATGTAGACAAATTGTTCTTTTCGAAAACTTTTTTCATTTATATTTTTCATTATGTCTCGGTTTAATGCTCAAACATTTAAGAAATAGAAATTTGAGAGAGATGTTTTTTAATTAAATAAAAGTTCTTTTGAAGATATATAAGCTTCATATAAATAAAATGTTTATAAATATGGTAAGTATGCTAGTATGGTAAGTATCAACGTTAAGTAAGTATGCTGGTGAGTATCAAGCTTTTTTTAAATTCTTCTGATAAATTTAAGGAAATAATTGACATTTCTCTGTTTTCTTATTGCTTAAAATTATGTATGTTATGCATAAAATGTAAAAAACATGGTATCCATATTAATCTTGGTCGTCAAATCCAAGGTTTGGCTACAGAACTATTTATATGTTGTGACAGTTGTGGTTTCGAACAACCAGTTCTGAATATTAGAGTCACTCAGAGTGTAACTAATAAAGGATATACTAATGTGCATGAAGTTAATACGAAACTTTCATATGCTATGAGATCAATTGGGAAAGGGTATGCTGCTGCGAAATGGTTTTGCGGAGTGATGAATTTACCTCCCATTACTAAGCGCTTTTATGAGTTATCCCACTTATTAAATGATGCGATAGAGGAAGTCACAAAAGCTTCTATGGCAATAGCTGCTAACAAAATATTTAAAAATGATGGAAGTCCAAATGTACCTGGGGCTACTGATGGCACCTGGCAAAAGGAGGGCTTTTTTCACTAAATGGTGTCATGACAACAGTTAGTGTCGAAACTGGAAAGATTGTTGATGTCAAAGTATTTTCCAGATATTCGTGCAATTTGAGGAATGGAAATGCACACAGAGAGAAGTATTTCGCAAATTACTTTGGAAATAGTGGAGAACTGGAAGTTGAAGGGGCACTCTGGATCTTCAATCACTCAGAGTCATTGCACAAGCTGCGATATACTCAGTATTTCAGTCTTTGCCCCACTGGTGACGACAAGTGGTGTGCATATAATAGGTCCATAATTAAAGGAAAACAATACAAACACAAGCATAACTTACCTGATGTTATTATAAATTGTATTAAACAATAGTTAGAGATTTTTCAAGTCCTGAACTACATTCTAGATGCCTACATGGCAAAATTCAAAATTTAAATATCATCATCTGGTACATAATCCCAATAAATATATATGGAATTATGAACTTTAAAAACTGGAAAGTATGAAACATCTCTATTTAATCAAGGATTCATTACAAAATTAAAAGTTTTAAGTTTATTAAATGTTCAACCTGGATTTTATACATGTCGAGCATTACAAGAAGCAGATCATGTTCACATAAAGAAAGCAAAAAAGGCAGTTTTACAAAGAACCAATAAAGCTAGAATTAAAAACAGACTATTAAAATGTAGACAAAAAGATGATCTAGCAGATGATCGAAGCAATTCAAGCTTTGGTATTGATACCTATTAGTGAATGGTAAGTTTGTACTTTAAATTGCATTATCTCAAAACTGTAAATTTCAACACAAAAGGAACATTTTTAAGAAACCTACTCATCTTATAGCTTTGAAATTTGGTGCATGTATTACTAGTACATAAAGAAATATTTTAATGAGAGCTTTTGTTAAAAAAAGTTTTCAAAAAAATTTTAGAGGTTGAAATGTACACAAATTTTCTTTGTTTTTTAACTTTTCAAGTGTAAAAACACATAATAATTTTTTAAAAAAAAACTAATCAAAATTTCAAAAAAAGCTCTCATTAAAATAATAACAACTATTCAATAAATGAACACAAAAAAATTGGTAACTCTACAACCAGTCAATTTTTTAAAAATGTTCCTTAAAATTGGTCATTTTTAACATTACAGAGATAGCGAAAAGGCTGCGTGAAGTGACCCCCTTAAAAGACAAAAACATATCGTTATGTAATATATTTAAACACACATACTCACGCACACACATATACATACAACATACACACATATAATATATATATATATATATATATATATATATATATATATATATATATACTTATTATTCCTCGAAAAAAAATCTGATCTATCACTGTATTAAGGAATTGTTTCAATGAAATTCAAGTATCCATAGATAAAATATTTTGAGTTTTATGTTAAGAATATAATAGCAGGTCAATTAACCAAGTCATGTCAATTAAAAACTTTTTTTAAGTGTATTTGTAAAATTTCAGCAAATAGTATCAGTAAATAATAGTTTTAAAATAATTTTTATTTATAATTTTCGTATGTTGAGGGTAAACAGTTAAAAAGGTACATTTAATGAAAGTTAATGTTTAATTGTAACACACACACACATAGAAAAGAATATTTTAGATACACTGGTTTAGACGGTAGTTATAATAAATTATATTTCATGCTTAGTATTATGTTTGATTGCATTTTACTAGAGTTACATAACACTTTATTAACGATGGTCTTTGTAATTCTGAGCCAAGTAATGAAATCGGGACTTGAACTTCTTACAATTTATTTGTAAGATTCTATAGTATTTAACATACATCCCCATGTAGTGATTTAAAGTTTCTATTCCTCTATTAAACTCTCAAAATAAGTAATAGCGTCAGTTATTCTATTACCATTTCCCCTCGAAATAAGTCTAATTAAAAAACAAGTCTTGAGATAAGGTTTCAGGATTCTTGCATATAAAACCTATCCATTAAATAAGTCCTACTTTAAATCATCAACCAGATAGGCCTAAGATATCTTATCGACTCAAAGATTAAAACTTTTTTCCATCTTCCTTAGTCAAATAAACCGCGTTTTCTATTTGTCTAAGCTGAAGATAGAAAAAAAAACATTCCAAGTTTATGGATAGAATGGAAACATTGCGAAGAAGGTTGCGAAGAGTCGATATATGGTTGTAGAATTCATGGGATAAAATAACGGATAGATGTTTTGTCGATGCTCTACCAGCAGAATAATCGTAAAGACTATATGAGGAAAGCTTTGCTGTTCAACATGAGAGATTATAGAAAATTGTCTTAGAAGAAATGGAGTCGCATAAAAATATAGGACTTCGGGATTTGGAGTTTTATGATAATGTTCTTCAAGACGACGACCTGGTTGTATTAGAATATATATGTTTGCAACTGAATATATATATATAAGCAAATGTGACTCTTGTAAATTAATAAATATTAATTACTATAAAAGAAAAGTGAAACTTAATCTGAAAATAAAACTTGATGTGTCTCTTGAAACAAAAATTAATATAAGACTTTGTCTTATTTTTTGGAGTACTAAGTACTATGCTTTATTTATTACTTTTTTGAAGAATTCTTTGAATAATTTCTATTTGAAATTATTTAGTTATAGATAGATAAATTACGTTCCCCGTATCATTCATAAATGTTCAAAGAAATATGTTAATTCATATGAACATTTATATATTCTAAATTTATCCAGGATTTACATAGTAATGATTCACAAAAAATAAATTTATGTTAATTTTAAATAATAATGTATTTGAAAAAAAAAATATTAATATTATTACGTAACTGTAAAGTAATTTTAGGAAGTAACTGTAAAAAATTTAGAAAGCTATTTTATTCAAGGCTTCTTCATTGAGATTAAATATTTTATTCTTAGTTTCTTCATTGTAGTCTGATAAAGTTTTATTTAACAAAATTCGAATTGCATAGATTCCAATTTTCTTGCAAAGTACGTTCTGTAATTCATTGCTAACTTCAGAAGAAAAGTCAATAATATTTTCATGTTAAATGATCCTTAACGTTTTAAAAATAATTGTTATTCATTTTCAATATAATTTAAGCCTATAAAATATACATATATTTTAAACATAAGATTATTCAGACTTTTGAATATTTAGATTACTCTACATATTTGTTTAAAAGTCGGCTAAAAGCGATTATGGGTAAAACCTTTATTAGTTTTTCTACATTTTAGTGTTCAATATAATTTGTTTTTGCTTATTATCATTCCATAAATTATAAATATAAAATTGAAATATATACCTAGAAATGATTAATTGTACAACTTGGGAAATAACTGAATTTTCAAATGTTACAAATTCTAATAATTTATTTACTTCCTTTTTGTAAAACAGCCTTATAAATTCAATTCATTTTTATGCTTAGCGATTTTGGCATAAAACAATAAATTGTTGGAACTACTTCAATGTTTATAATAAATCAAATAAGTTTTATTACTGAAAAATAATAAAATTGGGGGAAGGGTAGAATTTATATTTTAAATTTTTGAAGAGAGTAAGAGCGAGATTTTCTTTTGGGTTTGTATAATTTTACATACATTACCTTCTTATTTGTGAAATTTCATACAGCCTAACGTTACATAACTTATTATATTATATGTAGAACTTGACTGGATAATGTAAATACATTTTAAATCTGGCAACTAAGTATCTCATAAAACTTTCATGAATGAAGAAATTTATGGAGAATATATTTGAAGTTATGGTTATGACGAAGAAGCTTAAAATTTAGAAATCTAAAATATGTTCTGTTTATTTTTATTTCAATAAAAATATTTTAAATAGTTTCTTTTACTATGATGACTTCTATAAAATACAAATTTGCTAGCAAAGAAAAATGCAGTGGTATCAAGCAATATAACGTGAGAAGCTTTTCAAATACAATAACTATCTTTAAACTTAATATTTTTACACAAGTGCAAAATATATTTATCGTATGATTGTTGAAAAGTGTGAAAACACAATATTGAATTAAAAATTCGTATTTTCCACTTTATAGGTGATGCAATTTGATTATATGAGTGTTTATTTATAAATTAAGTCTCACTTTCAAATTTATTGTAAATTATATTTATCGACCAAATCTAAAATTTTAAAAATCTGCCAAGACAAATTCTTTTGCAGAAAATTTCCAATAAGTATCCTAACGCTTTTCACTTTAATAGCTTTGAAGTACTTATAACACAATTGACAATTGACACGGTAATTCTTAAGCTTATATAAAAATTTCTAGTTATGAAAAGAATTTTCGAGTAAATAATTTATAATAAAGGCAAATTTAAATTATGAGTAACTACTGCTCAATATTATATATATTTGCGTTTTTTTATCCAATGAAGAATATTACTTTGAAGTACAAAAATTACTTTGAAATTATTTAAGCAAATATTAAACCATCCCTCGAAAGTCACTGAAGAAATTAAAATTTGGAGTTGCATTATTATTTTTAATTATTCATGTGATTGAAATTTATTTTTGAAATTTAAACTATAAAATACATTTGAAAGGAACTTATTATTTACTTAGTAAATTTCTATAATTGTTTCAAAATTTGCTTGTTACAAGTCCAAGTTAAATATAAAATTTTAGAACTATTTTAGTCCTCAACTAAAAAATACCTTAAACTATTACTGTAACTCATTATTCATTTTTAAATCTAATTAAAGGCATATATTTCATTTAACAAATTCAAACAAATTGATATACGTGTATATCTATCATTATGTAATGTTGACCGGAAAATAATGTCCGCTGATCTCTTTTTAAATTTCAATACGTATGTAATATGACTTGAAATACCCATATTTATGTGTTTGTATGTAAGTATATTCAGTATATGTATTTCAGACATATATGGCAGTCTATCTTTGCTTTCATACACATGTTTTCTGAAACGAATAAACAAACAAATGAGTTGCATGTCATTAATAAGTTAAACGCGATTGTGTAAACACGTGGCTATCGGTAAATTAATTTAAAACACCGTATTTTGTACAATTACAACACGGAAGAAATGGTACTGAAGCATGAAGACATTAATGAGTTTTTGGTAGAGATTCAGGTCGGATGGGACAGTAGCCAACTGTAAGACCATTTTTGATCTACGAGAATATTTTTCCATACCATAATAGAGCAAGATACTGTTTTGACAATATCGAAGATAACTGAAAAGTTAAGCTCAAATCACCCATATTCGGTTCGGTTTAGTTTTACTAACGTTGCGCTAGAAGCAGCACGAAGACTGTAGGGGACGGACCTCGTAATTTTGAACCCCAGTCAAGGGAAAAGGACGACACCTGAGCTGGTATCCCCCTCCCTAAACTTCCACATCTTGCCAACGGAAGGACTTTGAGGCCCCACAGATTTAACGTGCATCAGCCTCGGCTACACGGCGGCTCTTTAGTGGCATCAAGTTTCAAATCTCCATCAATGAAAACCGCTGGCCACGAGCAAGTGACCTTGATCACTAGGCTACAGCGCACTCAACCATAATCAGACCCTATTCGGAAACTAGGATTGGTATATTAATGTTCTAGAGCAGGGGTCTCCAAACTACGGCCCGAGGGCCACATCCGGCCCGCGGACAGATTTTGTCCGGCCCGCGGAGAGCTAGCATACTTGAAAGAAAACTCCTTCTAGAGAACATATTTATTTTTTATAGCAAATTAAATTTAGTTTACTGAAGTAATCTATTTTTATGTTGAATAATTATTAATATGACATCTACATTGATATGGTCATGGGCTAACTACTCATAACATTGTTGTAGGTTACTATATACTAACTAACAAATTATTGAAATGAATCCAACTAACATTTTATACATTTTAAATGAAAAAATAACTTATAACAAGCATAATGACATATGAAATACTAATGAGATTTATGTAATTGAGATTTTCCACTGACAATAGTTTGTAGTTGTGGACTAATTTTACTTGTACCAATTATTAAAAGAGATTTAAGATGCTCATCAGTTAATTTAGATCTGTAAACATTTTTTGTATACTTCATTTTGGAAAAGGTCTTCTCACACAAATAAGTAGTACCAAAAACAGAAAACAGCCCACGAGCAAATTTATGCAAATTATCAAATTGTGTCAGTGGAAGACACTTATAAAATTCCAACAAAGATAAGTTTTGATATTTGTTCTTAATTATATCACTGCACTGTAGATCAATCATTTCCATTTGAAGTTCCGGGGCTAGGGTTTCAATGTCAGTATCAAAAGGATTCTGAAAAATCTTAATTTGATTCGCAATGGCATCAAAGTCCGAGAAACGAGTATCAAAATTTATTTTCAAAGCACTCAAAGTTTCGATTGCAAAATCGATAGGAAACTCGGTCTCAGTGGTGTGGCTGAATATTTCACATGTTTTAAAATGTGAAAAACATTTACTTCGTAGTTGTGATTGAAACAGTATCAATTTCTTCCGGAATGATTTGATATTAGTGTATAAATCAGGAAGATGCTGGTTTTCTCCTTGCAATCTCAAATTCAGTTCGTTCACATGTTTTGTCAAATCAACACAGAATGCTAACTTCCACAGCCATGCGTTGTTTTGCAATTCAGTAAGAGGGCGATGCTTTTCATTCAAAAAAATTTCGATCACTGCTCGAAGTTCAAAAAAGCGCTGAAGGACTTTCCCACAACTAAGCCAACGTACGGCAGTATGATAAGGTAAGTCATTTTCTCCAATCTCTTCAATAAATTGCACGAATTGTCGGTGATTCAGCCCAAAAGATCTGATAAAATTAACAGTTGATATGACTGGTTTCAGAACTTCAGACATATCCAAACATTTTCCGCACAAAGACTGTTGATGAATGATACAATGTAAGACTATTGGTTTTGAACCACCGTCATTTTCTACAGCCTTTGACACAAGAGCGACCACTCCTTTATCTTTCCCACTCATGTTTTTGCCTCCATTAGTTGTAATACATTTCAAGTTTTTCCATCGAAGGTTCTTTTGGTTAATGGCCATTTCAACTCCTTTAAAAATATCTGAACCAGTAGTTGTGCCATGAATACTATACATATCAAGAAGTTCTTCATGCACTTCATAGCTTTTATCTACTCCTCGAATATAAATCAACACCTGAGCAGTATCTGACACATCCGTTGACTCATCCAAGGCCAAAGAAAACCACTCAACATGTCCATTTTTGTTGAACAGTTGAGAGGATATATTTTCAGCGATGTCTTCTACCCTTCGAGCCACAGTGTTTGCTGACATACTGACAGTTTTTAATAAATTTACCTTTTCAGGGCACATTTCTTCGGCTACTGCGATTATGCATTCTTTGACCATTTCTCCATCGGTGAATGGTTTTCCACGTTTTGCAATTTCAAGAGCCACACGAAAGCTGGCACGAGTTGCAGCCTCTTGTTCAGTTTTGAGTTTTGTACATAAAGATTGCTGCGATTTCAATCCGAGCTTCATAGCTTCGAATTTTTCTGTCCGCAAACTTCCTGTATATTTTGAGTAATTTTGAAAATGTTTTGCTTCATAATGACGTTTAATGTTATATTCTTTGAGAACGGCTATGCTTTCATTGCAAATCAAACATAGCGCCTTGTTACTGGACTCAATTACGAAATACTGAATGTTCCACTGATCTTTGAATTTTCTGCATTCACTATCAATTTTTCGCTTCTTTTCCATTCTACTAAATCACACACAAAAGCAACAATTCAAATCAAAATATTGTTACAAAGATGTCTTAAACTTAAACACGCACAAACACGTTTTAAGGAGGTACGCACTATTTTATTTCACAGCAGTGTCATAGGAACTGACTTGTGGTTGCACCACTAGCCTTCTTATATATTCCACTTACTGCCATCTAGAAGTGAGTGGAAGACACCAGAACTTTCTCGAACCAACGAGATTATTCTGTAAGTGCTATTAGCGCCATCTGTTAGCGATAGAAGGTACTACCTATTTCCGCTTGTGTCCACCAGATGTCCTGTCACGTTACTCCTCATGGCTCGCTCGTACTCTACGACTAATCTAGAAATTACAGATAATGACAGGAAAATTAATAATATGCAGTGTTGCCGTTTTGCGGACTTTAGTCCGATTTGCAGCCTTTTTTAAACGTGGCGTACTTTTTCGGACTTTTTTTTTTCATGTAAAAAAAATACTCATTCGTTACTTGAGTACTCGTTACTCGTTAGGAACCGAAGTAACGATTACTGAAGAAAAAAGTAATCAATGATTACTTGTGTATTTCATTACTTTTGTAATCAATGATTACTTGTGTATTTCATTACTTTTGTAATCAATGATTACTTGTGTATTTCATTACTTTTGTAATCAATGATTACTATGGCGATACGATGCGGGTACCCCATTATAACGGATACCCATACGATACGGAAAATACATCAGCTTCCCCGTCGCTAGAGGCATCTGGCAAAAATTAAATGAGTATCGTCCCCGTCGCTAGAGGCATAAAATTAAAGCGTTCCCGTCGCTAGAGGCATCTGGCAAAAAAGTAATCATATTTTACACCACTAGTGGACTGATTCAACTTTTTACCACCGGCAACAATGAATGATAATATGGTTTTGGCCCTTGGAATTTACTGGAGTAATCAATATGGCCCTAAGGCTGGAAAGTTTGGAGACCCCTGTTCTAGAGTGATGCCTTATGAGTTAAATAGGAAATAATGTGCTTAATAAAGCCATCATATGCGCATCTCCTTCTGCTCGTAACAAAAATTACACATTTTAAGACCTGAAGTTAACTGGTGATGAAAAGTCGATTACTTAAGAAAAACATCGTAAGGAAACAGTGTACATGTATTGTAAGCTTGGATAACCTGTCCACTTCACTTATAAGCAGAGCGTGAACATGAATAAGAAAGCGCTGTTTATATGAACGTCCTAGTACTAATAAGTTATGAGTTTTTGAAACCTATTGAAAAGCTCGATTCGAAGAGATATATCAGAAAGCGAATTATTTGAAACAAAGTACTCACAGAAAAAATATCGGTAATATTCGATAGGAAGCACAACATATTGTAACATGATAATACTATACCGCATTATACTACGACAATTCATCAGCAAATCGCAAAAATATGCTGGAAAGTTATGGCGCATCTACCATAGTCCCTAGACTTAGTACCCTATGATTATCTCCTTTTTTTTCTCCTTGCAAAAGATTATGAAGCAAAACTAAATCGGATATCAATTAAACATTGTTTGAGTTCTTCGCTTTTAAAAACAAAGCATTTTTCAAAACTTTTATTTGCAATTTACCATCACGGTTGTAAGAGATCAGAAGTAGCTATGGAATTTATATTGTTCAATAAATGATTGAACTGTATTATTTTCTTTCTCATCCATTACTAATGGATAAAGCCTATTCAATAGACCTAATATAATCACGTTCTCAATATGTAATTATTTTAAAATTATAAAAAGAATAAAACCATACTTATTTTTACTATGATGTGTTGAAAGAATTATTGTTACTAGATCACGCTAAATTAAATTTAATTGCGGTAAATCTTTAAGTCTTCAATCTCATCCCAAAGCTATTAATTTTTTGATTTTATTTTGTGTTTGAACCATAATAGGATTTTTTTTTCCTTCATCCCGAATGGCTGCTTCGATATTAAGGGCTGCTAATCCCTCAGCATAACATTGTTATTAAACTTCAATGTTATATTAAGAATGAGAAATGAACCGAATAATATTATTAATTTCTAAGAAATTTTCTGGTTCTTTTTGATGATCATTAGAGTAATAAGAACTGAAATATTGAGACAGAAAAAAGTTATAAATTCATTTTTTTTTCTGTCAGCATATATTTCAGTTTGTACGTAATTATCTTCAAAAGTGTAATGCTTTAATATATTTTAATAACATTTTATTAGGTTTTTATATCATGTAATTTTATTTTCCCTCCATAGCATCTGATTTTGATTATTAAACACTACAGACATTTTGTACTCGGATTAAGTAGTCAATAGTCCAATGGAAAAGACGTCAGTAAAATGGCAAAATAGATTATTTAACTATCTTCATAGAGTACTCAAGGTCACCCTCATTCGAAACTCCCTTAATATGATTTAATATTAGTTTATAGTCAAAATCAATAAAGTCTTAGCACACTATCTCCCTAGCGCCGAATGAGACATTTCTGAATTATAACAGGGATCGATTCCTACTAATTTAACCAAAGTCACTTTAAGCCAATTTTACAACCAAAGATTAATTACAATAAGTCATTCAAGTTTATAAATAACTATCCACTTGTTGTTTACATCTATCTCCCTTCTTTTTCCTTTTAGTTCTATTTCGTTATATATCATTATCGTTTTTCAATTCATTACAATTCTTGTCTTTATATAATTTATCTAATAATGTTACACTTGGTTGGCAAGGAGTTGGAATTCCAAATCATATTACAAAATGTCCCAAGGTTAACGAACAGAAATGCATGAACAATCAAATTTATTTTTAAGGGGTCTCAGGACTTTTAACGCTTGTCCGTGTATCGAAAAAAATATTTTTAAAACAATGTAATTTACCAGTGAAACAAAGCAAACATTTGAAACTTTTTCCTTATAATACTCACATATTTATTTACAATTTTTCTCCCATTTTCATAAAATTTAAAGAAAATTTAAAAAAATTATAATAAAAAATAAATTGGATTTTTTTTCAAAATGAAGAAGATCTATATTTTGCTGCGAGCAAGATTCTGAAGTGAATTATTGATTAAAATTTACAAAAGTGATGCTACCTAGTAAAAAAGAAAGTTCAATTTTCCAGTTATACATACTGTTTAAGAAATTTAGAGAAAATTATATTTTAATACAATTATTAAAAAAATATGAAGTTTTAAGACAAAATCCAATTAAAATTCATATAAAAGATTTTCTATTAGTAATATATATATGAATTGATCTATAAGACATAAAGAAACATTTTTGAACATATATAAAAAATTCACACTATATGATAAACAGTTTCTGAGAAATCCTGAGAGTAAGCTAAAAATTTTTTGTTCTGAGAAAAATGAAGAAAGTCGAAAAATAAAATAAAAAAAAATTAAAATAAAGTAATATACATTAAAAAGCCCCAAGTTCATAAGTGCTACTGCGTAAGCTTACAATGTCCCATTTATTGAGTTATTTTAATTTTTTTTTGGCCATACGAGCTTCTAAGGAAATTTCGGTTGCTTGCTTCTTAGCATTGAAAACACGCATTTTGTCAACTGTTACACATTTATTAATATTTTTTATGTTGATTTTTATACCTAAAGCAAGCATTAAGTCAGCTAGACTTTTACGACCATTACATTCACATACAGTTATGAATGTAGTTATTTTAGTGACAGTTAAAAAGACTTAGTGCTGTATTTTCAAATCAATGAATTCAATGACTCATTAGTGTTTGGGTTTTACCACCTAAATATCTTTGCAACGACTTTAAATGTGATAAATCCTTGAAAACAGTTAGAATTGCTTCAAAAACTAACTATATGTTCCTATGTTTAAATTCTTGAGCGTTGTTGTTAAACACAGAAACATTGCATTTACACAAACTTTCACTGCCTTTAGGGCAGAACCAATGCTTTTGTTCATACAATGTATTAGCTGTATGAGCCTATACAGTCGAGATAGTTTGTCTCATTACGCACGCTGACATTTTGGGCATTGGTACGGATAGCATTACCATATTAGGTTGCCAATTTATTATGAAGCATCAGTTAGGCGATTTTTTCTATCAATTGTTTTCCCCCAATACAGCTTCTTTTCCCTCCAAAGAGGCTTTTAATTTCCTCATGTGGCTGTCCACTCTCTTTTGGACATGTCCAAAGCCCTCGATTTTATCAATTGTGACAGTCACCATATGACTGATTTTCAACAATAGACGAAAATCACCATCACCTATGTATTGTTGATGCATCAAACTATGTTTACGTTCAGATTTAAACATATTTTTTCGAATTCCACTGACTTCCATTTGTCCAGCGGATACGTAGTGGTGTTGTTTTACGAAAATCCTGGTGTTTAGCCAAATAAGCACTATATTTAAGCTCGAACTTTGGCCACTTATAAGAGTTGCACTCTTTGCAATGCGAAGACATGACTTTAATATGGAGGACTTTTCCATAATTAGCTCCAATCAGAGTACACAACCCGAAAGGAGATATATGGCCTCGTGTCTTCTATGTCCCATTACCACTAACAGCAATAGAATATGCAGTACCGTCAATAATGTTTCTTCTTTCGCAGCTTTTTGACTTGATGCATTTACAAGAGCCTCATTCACATCTGCAGTATTTGTTTTTATTATATCATATGCCTTCTGAGACATTGGCTTTGGAACAAATACATAACATAATAGAACAAAATGTCTCTAGTGAGGACAATACTTGGCCAATGTATCTCATCGCTAATACAGACCGTCTATTAATTTCAGGAACATTTTTTTCACCAATCTATTCACAGGAATGGAATTTCTGATGAATTCCACATTTTTTACAACTTATTAGGAATGCTGAAGACAATTCTATAGTTAATTTCTCACTCATTTTTACTTCCTCTTGGCACACAGTGCAATACATTTTCTAATTCTGAGAACATTAAATTAATATAAATTAATATATAGCCCAGAAATATATGACAAGGTAACTAGGTAACTTTTTAGCAGATGTACTTTTGTTTGGCATAATATTTTCAAACACAATTCTGCTTAATTCAGACTTAGATTTCTTTAGATATTTAATAACTTGACATCGTTTTTTTTTTATCTCTGTCCAGACAATCTGTTTTTCAAAAGATTATCCATATCAAGACACTTAATAAGAGAAATCTAAACACGAAGCAAAAATAAATAAACTCCGAAAAAGGAAAGTTAAAAGTTGAGTTGCTACGATGCTACTTACTCATAAGATTATTTTGACATTAAAAATGACTCTTCTACTAAAACTATTCAGCAAAAATGAATAATGCGTAGAAAATTCTGATAGCTGTCAAAAGTGGGCGTGACAGGTTTTTGTTTACTTTTCACCAGGATGGTTTATATATATATATATACATATAGTTTTTTCTCGATAACTCTGGAAATTTTTGAAGTATCGTTATAATTTTGGTTCCAAAATGTTAAGAATAGATGAGCTTCTAACATATATTTTCTTTTCAAAAAAATCAAAAATTTTATAGTTTAAGTATCCTGAGATCCCTTAAGGCATATTTGAAGACATGAGCAATTAATATTCAAATTATGTCTTCAAAAAATTTTAAATATGGACTATATGTTTTATACTATCATATATGATATTTTCAGATTCTTATTAATGTTTACAGACTATAGATGCCTGCATTTGATTTCCTAAATAAAATATAATCGAGATTTAACGTATTATAAATTATATATCTATATATATATAAGCGAAATACCACTGACTGACTCATCACGATATCTCTAAGACTATACAACCGATTGACTTGAAATTTAGCATAGTTACTCATTTTGCGATGTAGACGCTCACTAAGAACGGATTTTACGGAATTCTAATCCAAAATGTAATTTTCATGCGTTAATCTTTTTAATCCATCTGTTATGTCATTTTTGGCGATGACATGACCGACGCCAAACGGAATATATTTTTGTTATATGTATACTGTGTATTGCTACCAATTAAGTATACTTGGCGAGATGTGCGCGTGCGAAATGGAAAAATCCCAAATAATTTAATATTGAGGCGCTGATGGAGGATTGACAAGATTTTGGCGAAGAGGCTCTTTATGCGAAATTTCGTGCATGTCGAAAATAGGAAACGTACATATTTAGCGATAGAAATAAATAAATTTGGAATCCCACGGTTGGTGATAGTGTAGATCAGCTTCAAAACTTAGTGGGATTTCGAAAAATACTGAAATGGCGACTTCTTATAAGGTAGCGCATACGGAAGACAATCCGCTGAGTAGGATGTATTATAGGTTTGTCATATATAATGTAAATGTTGAGCCCCGAAATTCCTACATTTAGAGATTTATCACCAAATATCTTCCACCGCCAAGTCGAAGCATTTCAATGACCTTGCATTGTGAATATTAAAAAGCTATACTATGGTAACCCCTTTGCTGAGCAAACGATAATTTTTTATTGTTGTGGAACCTAGAAGTAAGTTTTAAATTTATGAGAAAAGTATTTTATTATTAATAACGATTGATAAATTACATTTGTAAATCTATACGCAACCTTACGAAGATATTGAAGTTGGCTTTTAACAAATAAATAATAACTGTATGTTATTCATGTCATTGATAAAAAAAATAGGTAGCTATCAAAATATTTATTTCGATGTACGCATTAATTGTAACCTAATGTATATATTATGAAAAAGTTTTGTTTCTGTATTTTGACAATTTTTAGTTTTTGTTTTCTAGGAAATAAACGTTTCTGATTTTTTAAAATAGCTGGATATTTTATCGTTTTCATAATACAGAATTATTTTTAATGCTATGATTTTTAAGATCTATTCAGTCTTATTCAATTGCAGTTCCAGATATGCTGCTAGCGTAATAGAGTTATCCCTTTGCAAAAAGGATAACGTAATACGGGTGACTTTTTGCTAAAATTTTTTATTGTTCTTTATTTTTTTGTTAGTATTTTTTGTTGAATTTTTAAATAATTTGATTTTAAAAATTTAATTTCGGTTATATTTTTTTACTTGAAAAGTATTTCATTGTAGGTTAATAATTAATGCCGATAAAAAACCATCTGGAAAGCACAAAGGTCGTTTTAATGCTCCCCAAAATAAAGACGTAGCTATACTTATTATGGGTCAAGATTTCGAAAAAAGAGATATCAATCTATATAGCAGAGACAGTAAATTGGTACGAATTAATGAACGAATTAATCAAGTTTACGATGCTCTTCAGTACCCTTTGATGTTTTTTTAGCGGGGAAGATGGTTATTGTATAAATATTTCAAAACTTGATAGCAATACTAGGGCTCCTATCAATAAGACTGTCTCTGTTTCTGAGTTCTACAGCTATAGGTTGATGGAGCGTGCAGGTGAAATCAATTATCTACTGCTCTTTCGTCAACTTTTTAATCAGTTTTTGGTCGGTATGTATGCAAAAATAGAAACTGAAAGGCTTTATTGGATTCGTAACAATCAGACAAAACTTAGGAGTGAGGAATATGTCCACTTAAAAGACACTAAGGCAAAAAAAGATACACAGTCTTCAGAAATAGGTAAAATGGTTGTGTTGCCTTCTTCGTTTACTGGAGGATCTCGCTACATGCATGAACGAACTCAAGACGTTATGACATTCGTAAGATATTTTGAACGTCCCGACTTATTTATTACATTCACTTGCCATCCTAAATGTTAAGAAATCAAAGATCTTTTGAGGCAAGGACAAAAACTTACCCATTCATTGATAAACTATTAACAATCAAATACTTTTCTCATATATTTAAAAGTCGTGGATAACCGTTACCACAGACTATCAATTTCTTAAAATTTTAAATTCAGATTATTATTATCGTTTAAAAATTGAAATTGTTCTTGATATTTTACATATAGGTTCCAAAATATAATATTATCGTCTGCCCAGCGGAGCGGGCGGGTATCAGCTAGTATATATATATATATATATATACTTATCGTAGTTAAAATAGTATTTTAAATTTTATATTCGGGAAAACTCTTGACAGCTAATTATGTCCCAGCTTTCTTGCAAATTATCTAGAAAAACATATAAGACAGCTAATTGATTAAAATTAGAGTGAAACACAGTTCCACTAACGCATCTAGTTTTTAACGGATTTGATATGCAAATGAAAATTATAAATGATATATGTAAGACAATTGGATTATCTTAACTTTGAGGATAGAGATATCTAAATATTTTAAGGTTTAACTTTAGCCTTATGTGTCTCTTATATTTGATAGATGTGTATTTTAAATAGCATCAATTTTTCAAATTTTGGACTAGTGGCTGCGGTTGTTGTAGTCTAATCGCCCTGATACCACTAAACTCCCACCGTGTAGTGCGGCTGATGCACGTTAAATCAGGTTGAGATCTCAAAAACTACTAGGCTCGCGGTTTGGAAGTTTGGAGAGGGAGATGCCAGCTCAAGTGTCGCCCTCATCACAAGACGGAGGCAAATATCTACGAGGTGGATTGTCAATATCCTTGCGTTACTTCTATGTGTGACGCTAATAAACCATTAAAGGAAAATCAAATTAGGTTATTTAAGTAATTTTAAGAATATATAGAAAAACGAGAATGTTTGTGACAATTGTCTTACTTAATTTCAGATTTAATTTTTTTTATAGTTCTATCATCATGTAATATACGTTTCCTTCGTATCAAACAGTATTTATATATACTGGTATGTTTTCGATAGTTTTCAAATTTTTGTCTTATTAGAGAAATACAATGCATTTTAATATTATTTATCTAGATATATAACACTGCATTTCTTTAATTAAATAGTTAAATTTATCCTATATAACTATATAAAAGTGTGTGTTCTCGAGTGTAATGCAGTCATCTTAGCAATTGATAGACTAAACGAAAGTAAATGTATTTTGCTTTTAATTTATTGATGTTAAAGGTTTTAACCAGAAAAAAAATATTTATTGATTATTTTGATTCTAATCTTTTAATTGCTCACTTTTTTTTGCGTTCTGTATTGTACAGTCATTAAATAACGATACAGATAATATTGCATCGGAAATAGGACATTCAGTAAAATATCGATGGCCTGAAGTGTAGTTGCTGTTATGAAGGAAACGATTCGCGAGCATTCACTGGATAACGTTACACGTCCCCACAAGAAAAGAGATATGGATGATTACCGAACAGTGACCAAGTCCATTCATTTCATTCTTATTGATCGCGAGAGGTATCTTTTCGCTTAATCGCTGGAATTAAAATCTATGCTCAGCGGTATTGTAAAGTGTTAGAAATGCTCAGGGTTGCAATAAATCGATACGTCTCGATCAACTTCTCATGGGGTCATCCAGCACTACAGTCTAGAGTTACGAGTAAAGGGAGTATTAGCTACCAGGACTAAAATATTCTAGAGAATATGATATAACATTTCGGGATCGTAGAGTAATGTTAAATCGGAAATGCGTCTCAGACGAGGATAATGGCGTTCAACGTTTACTGGCTTTTTAAGCGTTTATGTAAAAACTCATCATTTCACGAGTTGACGCAGCGATAGTAGGATGATTTATTATTGAAATGCCAAACTGGTAGATATGCATCTGATATATGAAGCTTCAGAGTGCAATGAGAAAGCCACTAAGCTGTTATAAAAGTAAAGAATTTCGATGAGTCGTACTTTTAGCCCTGAACAATTTACAATTGCCCAACAAAGTTCCTACAGTTGTTGTCCGGTGTATTAGTCTCATTAAATACCGGATCTATCAGATTTTGATTCCTTCTTCTGGTAGCATATTATGTCACTAATGAAAGACGACTCTGTTGACAGTGCAGAGAACCTAGCTGCATGCATCGCAGTAGCCTTTGGAAGAGTCTCAGTTTCTATGTGCGAAAGATGTGAAACCTTCAACACAGCATATGGATGGAAATTGCAACACCTCCTTCGACGTTTTTGTAGCTGACCATGTAATTTTTGTTCATACTCGTAATGGAAGGGATAATAAGATGTGGAATCATATACCTCACTTTAAATGACTTGGGTGAGTAGTTGGAGAATAATCCTAGACAATTTAATATATAAAACCTGATTATTTATTTATCATATTAAATATTGTATTCTGAATTAAAAAAAACTCGTCCAAATGCAAAGTGTAACTATTCAATAACCAGACTGACACTGTAAATAGTTCATTTTAATTTCATACATATTTATTTAATTTCGCTTTTAATATACACTCCTCCTTCTCCCTATAAAGCTCCTTCAGAATCTTCCATTGTTCGAAACAGTACTGGAAATCTTCTTTCAAGTCCTTCAGGACACAAACTGTTTTCTCCTTCAAAGCTCCTAATCTTGTTCCTTTTCATGCATATTTCACATTAGAAAACAGATATAAGTCTTGTGGTGCAAGATCCGGTGAATATTGTGGATGGTCTAACCCTGGGATTCTGTACTTGGCCTTGAAACCTCTTCAAAGACAAATGAGGAATGATTTTCCCTTCCACAATTCGGGTAATTTTTTTTCTTATTCTTTCACTGAGCTAATCAAGAACTTGAAAGTAGTAATGTTGATTAATAGTTTGAATTTCTGGAACCCAGTGAAGGTGCACATTCCCATGAATATCGAAAAAAGAACTAGTCATCATTGCTTTGAATTTTGATTTGCTCATTCGAGCTTTTTTGCCTCTCTCTGAAGATGGGCTCTTCCAGTGCATGGGTTTGCCTTTCATTTCAATATCGTAAGTAAAACCCACTATTCGTCACATATTATTACCCTTTCCAATAAGTCTGGGTCATTTTCACTGACACTCAAAATGTCAGTACGAACATTTTTGTGGGTTCCTTTTTCAAAATTAAGAATTTGAAGCACCAATTGGCACACAAATTTTGCAGGTTAAAACTGTTATGTAAAATTTGCCGTACATTTTCATTGGAAATTCCTATATTCTCAAAAAATCCATGAATACTTAACCGATGGTTTATTCGAAACAAATTGCCGATACTTTTGGTATAGTTATCTGTATTTGCGGTGAAAGATTGACACGGGTATGAATCAACTTCAATGTCTTCTCGTCCATCTTGAAAATTCTTAAGTGTCTAAAAACACGCACACGTGATAAACATTCGTTGTCATACATTTCTTTTAATAAATCATATGTTTCAATAGCGGTGTTTTAAAGTTTCATGGAATATTTTACAACAATTATTTGCTCTATTTTTAAATTTATCACTTTTCAGATGAAACAAAAATAATAGCTCTAATGCGAACGAAGGCTACGGCTACACGAATTTGCTTACAGAAGCGAGAGGATTTGTTTACAGAAAGGCGAATGGATTTGTTACTACTCACGGTATTCAAAAGGAAAGGCTTCACGCTTAAAAGCTATCGTTCGATGGCATTTGTCGCATGCGTACTTCTTCTGTAGCAGCTTCAGTCTCGTTATTTAATATCCATACCTCGCAGAAATAAAGTTGGTTTAAATATTTACAAAAGCTATATCTAGTGTATAACTGTAAGGATGCATCTTATTTTAGAAAGTTATCAAGATAATATTGAACAAATTGTCCAAAACCATTTGTCGAGTTTCCTTGTAGGTATCAGTGCAAAAAAAGATTTGAGCATCTGTAAAACGACCACAGAGAGCTCTGATTAGCTTGTGACATTGGGCTATTAGTGGTTTCTCTTCACTAACCTTAGGGACTTTTAATTGAGATTAATTGCTTTTGTAAACAACCTTTGCCCAACCAAAAATGAAACATGAATATGCAGGTAGAAATGAACTGAAGTGGGAGAGTTAGGAAATATATAAACTCCGACTGAAAGTCGCGATAGAGAAGCTGAAGGAGAATATATAGAGAGGCTGAAGGAGAAGTGGAAAGAGAGATTGAAGGAGGAGTTGGAAAGAGAGTTTGAAATAGGTGATTAGATTAAAGATTGATGCAAGAGGTTTAGTTATTACTGTTTTTAACATGTGATCAAGAGTCTGAGTTGCAGTCGAGGAAGGATTAGTGGTAAGAGTCTGTTAGATTACTTTTGGTAGGTTAAATTTGGTTAATAGAAATCTTCCTACAGGAGTAAATATATAGTTGTTGTTATAGTAAATAGAATTTATTAAATTCCGTAAATATTGTTCTAGTGTCTCTTTGATTGATTATTGTGTCTTAGTGTTTAATAATTGAATCTAGTTATGGCACAAGAGGCAGCCCGGAACGGGCTGGCGTCACAAGTTATACAGCAAAAACGAGATAAATCTACTAGTTCGAGATATCTTCTATTGAATCAGAATAAACTCAGTAATTCCCAGTAGTCAATGGAGAGAAGGAAAACTAAACATGTTAAGGAGAGAGAGCGAGTGCACCATTCGTAATTTACATATCTGCGCTTGTAGAAATAAATCATTCCAACGTACTGACTTAAGATAAGATGAGAAGTTTGCTAACGTTTCGAGAAGGGTAGCCACATATTCATTGACTAATAAAGAGCATATTCTTTGACTAATAAAGAACATATTCACTCTCATGGTGTCTTTTTTTTTTTTTTTGGTTTTTGAGTATACTCCGCAGGCAAATGTCCTTTCCGACAAAATGTTGATATGGGTTCCATATCATCAAAGTTCAATCCTCCTAGAAGCGTTTAGCCTGTGTACAGCAAGCAACTTAGAAACGTTTGCGGAAGTTCAAGTATGGAGTCTGCGTTGTTATCCTCAAATGACTTCTAACGTTTGAGTGAGTCGAAAAAAGTAATACGGAAGTAACGGTATCAATGGGTGGTGAAGCCAAAGAGTGTGAATGCAATAAGATCTAACAGAAGTCAACTGACTCTTATGAATATGGTACTTGTGTTTTACAACAAGTATAACAATGGAATAAATAGCTAAGCAGTATTGGAATTTAATAAATAGTAAAAAAAAAGAATATAATTTTAGCAGTTAGTAAGGGCGTTCTTACCTGTAAAATTTCAATCGAGTTGTAAGTCAATGTTAAGCTATTCAATAAACAAAGTGTAGGTACGTGATTCATAAGAATTTGTTTGTGATAATTACATCTGAACTTCCAGTTTATATAAATTAAAGCCCTAAACGCTATGGCGATAATATACAAATTTAGGTTCAATTGATATTCGGAATTGATTGAAATTTCTATGACCATTAACAATATTTCTCTTGTTGTTAAAGATCAACATTGTTTCAAAGTAATTCATCACTCAATCTAAGTTTGTAAAAAATATTTTCTGAATTGAAAATTTTATTTTCACATTAACAAAAGTCCTCACAGACACTCGTATAAATTCATTACAAATTGTACACTTGAATGAATGCAATTACCTAATTTCACTTTTTAATTTTTTTTCCTGAGATAAATCTTTTAAAGAAAGTCAATTGATATTATTTGTATGAAATTCAGTAACCTTTTATGAAAACTCCCCAGACAGTCACACACATTTAAAGCTTAACATAAAAATTACTTCATTAAAAATTAATTATCTAAAGAGTCATTCTAGAATGCTAAAATAAAGAAACAAATCACAATGATAATGCTTCTAGAAAAAATTATATCTTTCTTTATAACGAATTAAGCATTTCTTTCTTTCAAAAAGGGAAAAAAATCTCATTTGGAGTAGTTCTTAACTGGTATTTTATTTTTGTTTTATATATTGTTAGATTTTGTTCCTTTTTTTTTTTTTTTTGAAACACATTTACCAAATTACTCAAATATTTCTGAATTACTGAGAATGAAAAACTAGCGCTTCAGCATATTTTAGAAGATCAAGGCTTAATGTTTTTGTAAAAAACAACAATTATGACTTAAGCTCGTAATGCCATCTGAAAAGTTTTAATTGGGTTGATTCGCTCCAATAACAAACTTTAATAGCTTTTAAAGATCAAGTTGATGAATTGATAAAAAGTTTTACACGTAAAAGCTATTAAAGACGTCTTTAAACCCAAATTATTTCGAAGAATAATTTTGAGAACTGATATATGCAATGCAAAACTTTCAGAGAAAAATGAATTCAATTAGTTCTACTAATCTCATCTGTCCAAAATTCAGTTTATGATAACCAGTTATGGTAAGTGATTAAAATTCATGATTACATTTTCTCGTAGACTTGGGAATTGATAGAAGTGAATTTTGATTTAGGAAAAACATGAAAATGAAATAAAAAAGAAAGTATTAAAATATTAATTTATATATAATATAACTAATCAATTTACTGATATTTGAGATGTAATAGTTTTATTTGATTTATATTTGAGAGAGTTTGCGATGAGGTGAATAATTTGTCAAGTAGGATCTTATATTGTTCTTGCATATAGAAAATTAATGAACACATATTAATGTAAATTAATTTAAATCAACATTAAATTTGAAGGAAGTAAGATAAGCACTCAAAAAGAAATGCCAGCAGAATTATTAAGTAGAGTCTTACTCAACTGTTTTCTTAAATAAATATTTTTTTCAAAGCTTGACGTAACATTTGAATCGGTGTTAACTTAGTATAAAAATAAGGAAAAAAGAGAGAGACAGAATCTAACTATAATTGATGCTTCTCTATATAAAGCTGATATAACGATACAGTAAACAGCCACACCTATGTTCAGTAGATTGTAGATCTATCGTGGATAGCAATAAAGACAATAATTTAGACGACTGAAGAATGTACTCAATGTGAGTGCGAATTGCGGCTTCTGGGATGGACGACCATTCGATCTCATCCATGGTTCCCACAGAGTGAGGCTGTGGCAGTGTACACTAATCACGTCCCAGAAATGCTCATAGGTGAAAGGGCAAGGAACACTTTAGTTGAAGTGAAGCACATTGTAAACTTGTTGGGAGTGCAGGCTGATTCTTGTTATGTGCGGTTCTGAGTTATCCTGATAATAAACGGCATTTAGAAAAGAACGGGAGGTAGTACGAGGGTTGTTCCGAAAGTAAGTTTCGCCGTTTTTGTGAAAGAGCACATAATATACCTGATAAAACTGACACGTAGTGACCCCAGGTTCAGTAAAGTTTCTAGGTAGCGTGAAATATCACACAGCCTAAGTAAGATAATTTTTTTTATTTATAGTTTTATTTGCAAGTTAACGAGGTGTTTTTGCCTTTTCACATTTAGTTATCAGGTATTTTGCAGTCTTGTTGTCGGTAGGCACTTTTCTTCTGATCTCATAACGTCCAAGATCCGCCAAATTAGACAAAAACAAAAATTCGCTTTTTACTTTTTCACTCATTCCTCGTTATATCTCCATCTCTTCGCTGGTTCAGTTCTTTTTTCCCCCCATTCGTCTCTTTTAAACCTCGTGGGCAGAGCTGTCTCCCTCCCCTTTCAATTCATTCCTGAATGGAACGAACATCGACATACACAGACCACCTCCTTCTCTGTCTCCACACCATTCGCTCTTTCAGGGCAATGGAAAATTTGACTCACGCTCATTCTGGTGCTACATATAAAAAATTATACGAATGGGTCCTAAATCGACTTGTCACTCCGAAGCATAGTTTACAATTCCAAACATCCCCCCCCACAATAGCGGATCATCCTTTCACACATGTGTAGCAGGTCCATGTGTTTAATGAATGCATCATTGCAACTGACCACAGGCGTGGCCTATATATTGTCCGCCTTGGAGTTATAAACCTTTTATTGCGTTACTTCGTCTCGGGTGCTGGGAAACAAGAATGGGGCTGTAAGTAGGTGGTCCTTTAGGAAGCCACGTAGCAAAACAAACAATTGCCAGAAGAATCCACACCCATTGCTGTTTCAACGACCGAAGTAGTGTCAGTGGAGGAGGAATGACACATGCACAGAGCGACTAAGAAATGAGAGTAGCAACAGAGAGGCATGCCTAAGACACGATTACAACGGTCGACAAAGTAAGTGCGTGCTGTTATACGGTATGAATGGGCATGTTGAAGTAGTGTGTCCGCCATCTATGAATGACTAGAGACCATGTATAGTGAAGAGGTTATGCCTTTTCAAATAATTAGACGCTGACATTGCATGTTCAGTGAAGGTAGACAGAGTGTGGAGGACCTAGAACGAATTGGATGTCCCTTCACATCCATGAATGGATACAATACTGATAAAGTACAGGTCATGGCGTTAGCCCATAATTGCATAACGGTGGTATACGTTACTTTCACACTGTGTATTAGTCGTGTTCAGGTTTATCCAAAACAATTCTGAGGGGAAGCAGGCAATGCGATACTTCCTTGTATCGCCGATTGCCGAGTTTTTCCAGAGTGGCTTCTTCAAACTGATTGTGCACTATGACAAATGTCCGAATGTTAATTTCGGCTATGTGGAAAATAATGCATGGTGTCCAATTCATGATGACATAGTTATTTCAGAGCAATAAGCGTTACATGTGAAAAAAAAATTGATGAAACACGCTCCCGGAACATCCCTCGTATTACGGATGCCATTGTCCATTTATTATTTGGCCATTACCAATACAGACGCAGCTTTACTTGGCCTAGGAGATTGTGCCCGAAACCATGATGCGGGATTATTATGCGTATGGTGATCCTTCTTTAACCTCTTAATACCTCATTGTATCTAGATGCATCAGGCTAAAAACTCTTTTTTTTCATGCGCAAATATCAAATTGCAAAAGTTCTGAGAACGAAATAGTAATGTCATTATTTATACCAGTGCCCTAATTAGCTCAGCGAGAAACAGCAGAGCAGTTTCCTTCCGCCTACAACTACTGTTTTTTTTTATTCAGAAACTCCTTGCTGGACATTTCCGGAGTATCTCCTTTCCTCGGATTCCTTGGACGAATTTGATTCAGCATAAATCTTTATCACACATTTTAAACGTGGGGATTTCTCGTCCTAAATGTTGCTGATTAGATATCTTTGTAGCTTTGTACTGGTGTAATTACAACGCATAATTTTCACAATTTAAGAGAGTTATTTTATAATGAACAAAAATACTTTCACTAATTGATATAGTGCCTAATACATTTAAAATTAACGTCGCAAAAACACTTTTGATCTGTATTTTATATTAAATGCTTATACGGTTAGGCTTAGTAAAGTTTAGCATTAGTAACTGAAAAGAAGTTATGACATAAATATATTAATTAATTATCCAAATTAAAATATAATTTAACTTAATTAAATTTCCTTTTGGTCAGAAATAATTTTAAGTCATAAACAATAATATTATTTAGTTCAGTTGCAATGAAAATTATGAATATATGTCATTCATATAATGTATTACTCTCTATTACTTCGAAAACATTGACCTCTTTGTAAATATGGGTGACGTAACTATTTGTATAACAATTCTGAATAAAACCTCATTAATAATTTTTCTAAAGTTTTAGCTTATAATTCAAGGGAATTATTCTTTAACCCTAATTTTGATTGTTTGATATTTTATTTAAGTTACATTTAGAAACTACACGAAGGCTTTTGGGCAAAGAAATGCTCAGTTTAAATGCTCTTTCGTATTTTTTTAACTTAATACGGACGAAAATGCCAGTTAAAGGAGCTAAATTTACAAGGTCTAAATTTTGACGATGATCCAAGGATCATTTTAAATATTGATCTTTCAATTGAATATATTAAGCATGGTAGACTAAAGAATTGAATTCACTAAAAAAGATAGATTTGCATTAATGAAAAAAAAAATATCCATAAAAGTTTCACTTTCTTCGCTTACATGACTGTTTTGTTAAGAAACGTCTGTCTCATTTATGCGTGGGATTTTTTCATCAATTTAAGTATTTCAATGTCCATCATTTATATTTGGATTTCCTTTTTTGTGTGTATTATTTTATCACATTTATAACTAGTTTGTTTTACATTATTTTAGTACTATTCACAATTATTTCATAGACTTTAAGTGATTAATGCGATATCACAAACTCTCGTAAAACATTTCAATCTTATTTAAGAAATTCCGTGTCGTTTTATCTTTATTTTGAATAAATTTCCTAGAGCTTTTGAAAGAAAGATACAAATATCATATATTATTTTTCACCGTTTAGTTAGGAAAACTTTTTATTTTGCAAACAAAAAGGGGGAAAAAAACCTATCAAATCATCTTGACTTAAGCAATAACTTTAATAATATATATAAAATATTTACGGAGAATGCGTATAAAAGTGTAATTTTCGTAAGAGAATACTTTTTTTATTCAATAACGAAGTTATATATGTACAATATCATAAGAGTTTTCACGTTAATTAAAAACCTAATCAGATTTCATACGAACTGAAAAATAAGATTAAAAATTATTGATGAAGCAGAGAAATATCATTCGTTATTTAAGCTGAAATAAAATTTAATTTTCGTTTGTTAATTAATGTTTGTTTGACTGACTAGTTTCTTAGAAAATTTATTTAATTTATATTGAATTTTTCTCTTTTACCTTCTCCTATTCATAAGCAATTCGAGACTTATCTTTGCTTCAATTTTCAAAACTTCATACTCTCTTACATACACATAAACTTTAAAAGTATCATGTTACTGATAACCATTTTAAACAGAAAAGGAAGTCAAAATTTTACCAAACATTAAATGGGTAAAATAAAAGAAAAATAAAATTTCATGATTAATAAATACTCCACTTTCTATCAAATATTACTATGCACATTCGAAAGTTTGCTCTATTCTATTCTCTATTTCGAAAGAGTAACGATAAAATGTATTTATAAATATAACACCAGATATAAAATTTACCAGGTATTTATGAATCTATTTTGTAAGGAGGAGATAAGAAAAAATCACGATAGGAATCACAAAAAAATTATTCAGAAATAAATAAACTGGTACCTTATTTTTGTATTTTTCTTACTCTTTAAAAATCAACAGTATATAAACTTGATACGATTTCTTCTTTGTTGTTGATTTTTTCCTTTATTTTTTTTTTATAAATATGCACTGTTTGAACCAGATAAAAAAGCTTAAGAAAATAAGACATTAAAGGTAGTTTTTTTCGGGATGGGGGGTGATTGAGTGGATTCCGTTAATGCTCTTAAGAAATTTTTAAGTTTTTTGCATTTTTTTTTCTTTCGCAAACATACGATGAAGTAAAAGAAATATTTTTTTAGAGAATGCGGTCGTTTTGAATCCAATTTCATAAAAGAGTTCTCTTTCTAGTGTTTCACAAAATATTTTTTATTATATTAGCATATAATTATGTTGCAACTCAAATACGATTTGGAAGATTTAAATGTTGCCCTCCGAATAAAAATAATGCATTTTAAATTCAATTATAAGTAGTTTTTACATGTTTACCAAACATACTTTAATTTTATCATGTACCGAAATCGTAAGAACAACAGTTTTTGAATATGAAAATTTTCCTGTATCCTGGAAACAATGCATTTCGAATTCAATTACAAGTAGCAGTGTTTATATGTTTTTAGAAAAAAAAAATATTTTATCACATACTGAAATTGTAAGAATAATAGCAAATAAAAGTTGTTCGCTGTTAAAAATATTTAATTCTTTGAATATTTCTTATTTGATTGAGAATACTTCTACATATTTTTACTTCTTTCATTTAAAAATATGAAATAAAGGCTTTTTTGCTAAATATAAATGCTTTGGAAAACCAATATTTTGTTGCGTTTATAATAAAAGATTTTTATCATGAAATTATTCGAGGAGATATTTTTTACACAGTACGGTTTAATGTTTTTTAAAGAATTATATGCACTTTACATCTTGTTATCTTATAGAATTTAATGGTATGTCATTATCATTTTCAATTATTACAATTCTCTTATAAATGTAATTGTTTTTTTAAATTATGTAAACATATAATTGAAGTCAAACTTACTTTTTATTAGATAATATTCCATTGTCTTACCTAATGTAATTTAGCAAAGATTTTTAATTTTTTTTTTTTAATTTTAAGAACCTGTAATTGGCTGTCTGAGATTTGGAAAAATAAAACATAACATGAGCATATGTATAGAAATAATTAGAGAACGTTTATTTTATTTTAGTTTCATTTTTATAGAAGTAATAACACACTTCCTTGCTTTGCATTTATAATTAAAAATAATTCAGAAAATTTAACAAATACTCATATTAATAAGCAACCCTTTATATTTTTACTTCATTTATCTACCCATCACTTTAAGTTTTTCGAATTTAAAGCGAAAAAAACAATACTTATTTGTTTTTCCAATCGTCTATTACTATTATATAAGTATAAAATATATGAACATGAATTGATATGACATTGTCAGAGTTTGATTAAAATAGCTAAGTAACTAAGACGACTATAAAGTAAACTAAGTAACTAAGTAACTCTCTAAAGTAACTAAGACGACTTCGACATATAATACAAAAAAAAAAAAAAAAAAAAGTTTAATTTATATGTGGGAAATACCAACGTCACCAACAGATGGCGCAATGGCAGATATAGCTCGGTGTTACATAGTCTGCTGAGGGAGATGCTCTGAGGCTCGCGAGCAGACGATTTCAACTAACCTTCAGCTCCCTCGAAGGGGATGCTTGGTAAATGTCCATGCTGACCGCGAGAAGGTGATCAAGATCAAGGATTATCTTACGCATTGGTGCGAAGAACGGCATAGTGACACTCCAACGCTGAATATTTTTTTTTATTTCTCCATTCATCTGTATATAAATCATCCAAACTAAATTTGTAATCATCATCTGCATATCTAAAGTAAATAATCGGAGATTGTTACTTTAAATGGGGTGAATAGTATAATTTCTTAGCCACCACACCCATATTTACACCAAATTTAAACATTCCACCCATCTTTAAATTAAAAGCAATGGAAGTCATATTTTAACATTGAGATATTTGTATACATACGCACCAGTTTATGTAAAGAAAATCATTTAGATATACATAAAGAATAATATGTAATAGATTATCAATAACTCTACATACGCTTACAAAAAGTGTATTTATCTGTAGATTCATCAAGCATAAACTCCATTGCATTTATACCTAAGATTCTATACATTGCATGTAATTATAATTTAAAAATTTTAATATAAGAGAATATTTTTTAAGAAAAATAATTTTAATATTCAACTTCTGTCAATTTTTATACAAGTACTGTACAAGTTTACTATGTAGTAAATAACCTCATCTTATATATAATATGAATAATATCAGCAATATGGAGAAAGTAGAGTTTGAGAAAAGTGTACTAAATCTTATAAAATCTCATTTTGTGATTAACGCAATGACAGGTATTTTTTTTTCTCTGCGGTGTGGATCCTATGTATACAGTTTAAAAATTCAATTTTCTAAACGTTGTATTTATAAAATTCTCATAAAAAACAGGAAACTGAATCAGTAAAGGTCATCTATGGAATCAATAAATTTACCTTTATCTCTTAACATCAAAATCAAAACAATTACAAAATTTGAAGCATGCTACTATCTCAGTTACCTTAATAGAAACACATAATGGAGGGTACGAGTGGACTTATTATATCATCCTCTGGATTTAAATAATCTACTTATTGATGTTTAGAAAAAATGGACGGGTTGATGAACTAATTATATGAATGACAATGTTTCATGAAATGGTGATTCGTAGTTAACATATCCACTGCTTTCAAAGTCTTAAAGATCTTGTTAGGCCAGCCACTCACTGTCAGTTATTTTTGAAAATGGTTTGTCCTTCATCGGATCTTCAGTTCAAAATATTTCCTTTGTGAGGATTGCCGTTCAACGATGCTTTATCGAATTTATGGTATTATATGACGTCAAGAGTGAAAGAGCTGATATCTGGAGTAGAAATAATACATCAATTTGCAGCATGAATACCAGAATTTCAATATTTCTGTAAAATTAAAAAAAAATGTAAAAGTAATCTAATTATGAGTGAAATTTATTTTTCCAATTTTACTCCTTAAATATATTGATAAAAATTTGATTTTCCGTTTTATTCTAAATAAATATGTTTACCCTGTTCAATAACTATATAGAAGGAAGATAACTTTATCTCATTTCTAAGCCAATTCAATCTATCCCCCGAATGTATATGTACTAACATATTCGTGTCACCAACATCCATCACTAGTGTCAAAAAGCATCATTCCATAACCAAAAACTGAATCGGAAGAAAAAGATGCAAAGAAAAGAAAAGATCAAGATCAACGTGTTTTCAACTTTCAATCAATTTCAAAGACAAAACATATCAAATACTGTTCCTTTCATCCTTCTATATATCTTTTCAATCCTTCAAAGTGAGTTGCTTCACCGAAGAAAAAATAACATCAAATGTGTTGCAGACTTGAAAGATATTAAAATTTTTAAGATTTTTGAATTTGGGTAAATTTAAAAATGTATTACATAAAATCACACTAAAAAAATTTATTTTTCCCTACTGTTTTAGTTGGATTGTGAAAAATAAAGTGAAATAAAACTTTTCAATGGTTATGTTTTGGTTATTTCTTTCTTTTTGCATCTATTTTTTTTTTCATCCCACACTCTGTTTAACTGAGCTAAACAAATTACCGATAAAATACTTTTCATTTTAGAAAAATATCGGTAGTTCCGTTGCGGATGGTCATTTAAATTGTACTACACAGTGCATTCAAAAAGTTCCAGGACTGCCGCTAGTAAAACAGTACAGGTAGCGCTATCTCTGCGCAATTCATGGAGCGCGTAGCAACAACCTTCTCCGAAGCATGCGCGAAGTTTTATTCCGTTTGGATGAGTTCTAACTTCTCAGCGTTCACTCGAGTGTGGTGTGTCATAGTGGTCGTGTCATCGTTAAAAAATGGAGCAAATAACGAACATTAAATTTTGTTTTAAATTGGGTAAAACGGCCACAGAAACCTATGAAATGATTAAAACTGTTCATGGTGACGAGGCTATGAGTCGTTCGCGTGTGTTTGAGTGGTTTGCAAGGTTTAGAGATGGAAGAGAAGCGACGGAAGATGATGAGAGGTGTGGTCGTCCACGTTCGAGTCGGACTGATGAAAATGTCGAGCGAGTGCAAGCGTTGGTGCGCTCAGACCGTCGAATGACGATAGAAATGATTGCGGAATCTTTAAACATGAGTGTAGGGTCTGTTTTTACGATAATGACGGAGGATTTAAAGAAAAAGAAACTCTGTGCGCGCTTTGTGCCACACACTCTGACTACGGAGCAAAAAGAACACCGAATTGCTTCTTCCGAAGATTTGATTGCCTCGGCCGATGAAGACCCTAACTTTTTGAAAACCATCGTCACCGGAGACGAGTCGTGGTGTCTCGAATATGATCCGGAAACTAAACGCCAAAGTTCGGAGTGGACAAGTCTGGGAAAGGGTTGACCGATGAAAGTTCGTGCGTCAAAATCAAAGACGATGCTGCTCGTGTTTTTCGACAGTCGAGGAATTATTCACCACGAATTCCTTCGACAAGGGTCCACTGTCACTGGTGCCTTTTACAAGGATGTGCTACACCGGCTACTGAAAAGAATGCGGCGTGTGAGACTCGAAATGTTCGACAGTGGAAACTGGTGTCTCTTGCATGACAATGCACCGTCACACAAATCCATCATTGTTCAGCAATTCTTGGCGCGCAGGCAGGTTGTAACCATCGATCACCCCCCATATTCACCTGACCTGTCCCCTCCGGACTATTTTCTGTTTCCAAAGTTGAAATTGAAGATGAAGGGACAGCGGTACTCGTCGGTAGAGGACATCGAAGCGTCAGTGACAAGGGACCTGCAGAGTGTTGCAGTCGAGGCGTTCCAGAAGGCGTTAAAAGATCTTTATACAAGATCCAAACGTTGTATTGAAGTGCAGGGGGATTATGTAGAAGCTTGATATTAAATAAACTTAATTTTGCTGTGTTATGTTGTCTGTGTGCATTCAGTCCTGGAACTTTTTGAATACACTGTGTATAACATCTCTTTTTTAAGGTGCTTTATAAACTTTTATTATAATTATATGTATTGAAACTTTACAGATGAAGTACGATTTGTGATCATAACTATATCGTTGTTATTTCTTAGATAACAATTCGCTTTGGTTTCCGTTGTAAATAGTTTTCGTCCGTGCTTAGAAGATATCTAAACAAATTAACAGATATTTTTTTTTAAAAAAAAAATCAATTTTCCTCTTTATTTACGTTATTTAAAATTTTGAATCTTTGAACTCGTAGAACGCTTTTTCTTGCAGCTTAAAGGTATTTGGAGAATTACAATACCCCAAATTTCTTCGTAGTTAAAATGTAACATGAATATTTTGCGTTTTCATATATAAAAAGATGTGATATCGTTATCATGATGTAGATAAAACTGTCATTCACAATTCACATGCATTTGTTAAATAAATTCTAATATAATAGATTCAGAGGCAAATCACAATGCTACTGAAAAAAAAGGATATAAAAGTGTTTGTTTCAATGATACTTATATATATGTATATATATTTACTTTCTATATTTTGTTTCAATGTACTCAATATTTTACTAGAAAGCGACTTGATTTTATAACTGTTATTGTTTAATTTTGTTTCCATATTTACAAACTATAGACATTGTACAATTTAATTAAATAATTAATTAATACGAATTGAAGAGACTTAAGATGAAAGGCAACAAAGATTATTAAATTTCTTCAGTGATTACGTTATATCGTTTATTTAAAGAACTCCGCATTCGCCGGAATCCTATCTTATAATTAATTTATAAATTTTTAATTTGTCACATATCAAGGTAGGAAGTTTTTTAAAGAAATTAAAAAAAAATACTTCGTAATATTAGGCTCCACATCAAAGAATATCATCTCAGTCAGTGCTTACAATTCAGATAAATATAGTCATTAAAGGTAAAAACCTATATTTTCTTCTTGCCCAGGGCCAGGTAGTTTTGATGTGGTAAGATCTGTTTCAGGAAGTCATTACAATATTATATTAACACGTAACAAACATTTATTTAATACGAAAACATATGATGAAATATATGGCAACTATTAACGAAAAACTTGAAGTACAACAAAACTCTCAGACATGCGCAAATGCCTACTTAGTTCAGGATCCTCCCATTTTATAAGTGGGGGTTTGTCACAAATAGATTAAACATTCGAAAATCCACACGTGCATCACTGCTGACGTCACGTTAATGACGTCAGGAGCATTCACACGAAGCATCTAACAAATTTTAAAAAAAATAATTAAATATATCTTAATATTTTTTAGTTGATAACGCTAGTCAACTAGTGTGTGTGTTGTATAGTTTTCTTTCACAGCTATAATTTTAACCCCGTGGTTTGACTAATGGAGCCCCTGGGTTCCTCAAAACAGTTTGAAAACTACTGATTAAGGGAATATAACGAGATTTTTATTTCCCACCAAAATGGCAAATTTCTTTAACTTTTCCCCCAAAAGAACTTTTCTGATTGCATGATTACGGATACGCTTCGTGACGTTTTAATAAATGCAAGTTATTACTTTGAGTTTTTTCCCCCAAAATTTTTCCATAGTTATTTTCTTGCCAGGCAAATATAAATATTTGCAACAAGCATCGATCTGTTTTAATTGATCTACTTATAACCGGGTTTATGCGAACAACCGGTTCTTACGTTCAAATAGTCAGTTATCATACATTGATACATACACATCGTTGAATGGTAGGTATTTTACATTTGTGACATGTCTTGTGTCCATAATGATTGCTGAAAGAGTGATTCGCTTCTGCTTGTTGTTTATCAAGCCGCTTCACTTCTCTTATTAATTCTTAGTGCTGTTTGGTTGTAAGTCTACATTCCGTTTCACAACAGGCTCTTCATAAACTCGAAGAATTGTTTTCATCTGTATTTACCTAAAAGGTAAAAGAGATCAAAAGAAAAGTAAGACAAAGTCGAAAATGCAATTTGCCTGTAGTAGTTTAGAAGTTCCACTCTTATGGTTTCGAATAATCAGCAACAGTTGTCATCTGCATTGGTTTCCTCATAATTTTCAATTTTCTGCACTTGGTGTCTGAATTTGGGATGAAATATCTTTATTCGATAAGGTACGTAAGACTTAGGACCTAACCTTGAGACATCCTCTACATTATGGGCTTTTAATGACGATGATATCCCATATTCGATACATAGACTGATTTCTTTCTCTTCTTACAGTAATTTCTCTTATTTAAATTTGTTTGAAGTATGCTAACCGTATCATTTTTGCTCAAATTAATAAATACATAAATTCTTTCGTAAAATCAAAAGTAAAAAAAAATAATCCTTAAAGTGGTAAGTGACAAATAATCAATCTTAATGTAAAAAGAATAAATATGCTACTACTGAAATAGAATTTCACATAAAGATTGGAACTGAAGAAATATGAGTTTGTAACCAATTCGAAATTTCAAATAAAACGCTTTATTCCTACGATTTGATTGAAGAGATACAAGTGAAAAACATAATTTTTCTATGTTTAAAAAAATAAGTATTTTCCTGCCATAGTATTAAAGTACATGTACTTTTATAAAATAGTTATTAATATATATGAAAATCCACACAGGACTGTGGAAGTTTCCAGAGAGCTAGAGAACAAAAATACTGATCGTATGAAATTGACTGCAAATTCACGGGGCTTAAATTTCATTGAAATCTCTTAGGATGCCCATAGTAGATATGTTTCACAAAGGAATCACTCTCCTTGAACTGTTTGTTAGCTCCTCGACAGCTTAGTTGAGATAATGTATAACAAGTGCTGAATGTATGAGAAGATTTCTCTTTTTTCAGTGATTTAGGAGTCATAATTCCGGCAAAAGAGAATATTTTTTATGACTTTGGAAACGGTTCTTTTTAAATCTTGCTTTTAAATTTGGCAACATTTGTCACATTTTGCGCAATATAAGTACCTTAATTAAGCGTATACTAAGTTTTTTAATGAATGTCTGTTATTAATATTGTAAACAAAAGTCTTTGTTTTGTAGAAGTAGTTAAACATTATATATATATAAATATGCTTAAAGAAGTTACGAGAAAGTTACAGTATTTCAATAAGAACTTTATTAGATTGAATTGCAAATTTTTAAAACAAATATTATTTGATATAATAAATAAAATGCAAAACTTCATTTATGATTTTTGATTAAGTACAATAGTAAGAAACTAACATAAGAAATGCCATTTAAGATAATATCCTTAGCTTGAGTTACAAATTGCAACATTTCCCTGTAAAGGAAAGGAAATTGCTTTACTTGCTTCCATTTCTATCCTATTTATTTCTTAAAAAACATTTGACCCGAAACAGGAAATAACTTGATCCAGTAATCAAACAACAAAAAAGAAGCAAAAGCAATAGAACAGTTTTGAAATGGTTTGATTTTTCAAAAGACAAATACGGATACAAACACATTTGCCCGAAGTTAGCAATAGTTACTTTCAAAATAAAATATCTCAAGACAAGTAAAGCTTTTTCTAAAGGAGCAATCTAACAAAAGAGCAATTTTGTTTTCCAGTACATGGGGCATACAGGAACTGGTAAGAATTGATATGATGGAAAATGGTTATTGTGTTGGATTACGGAAATCGTCGTAATTTATTCTTCCTAAATAAATAATTATATAGTTAACTACTATTAAATATTTCTTATAAATTTGAAAGACTAAGAAAGAAGAAATGAAACGAAACATGTCTTGTGAAAGTGAACTGTTCTCATAATGATTATAATTGAAGGTATATAGGAATATGGATATCAAAAAGCAAGAAACGTTTCATAAAAGGGATTTAAATAAGTTTATAGATATTTGTAAAACTTTTAAAATTGTAATTACCCTTAACGTTTCTTATATTCATTCGTTATTATTTGGATCTTGTGACATTATTCAATTTAATATATTAAACTTTAAGAGACAGGAAAATAGTTTAAGTAAACTCGAGACTAAACTAGCTAAATTATTTATTATCAATTCCTAGTAAGCTAAAGGCTCTCTGGAGCTTTCAGTTTTAGCTAACTGCTCTAATTATGATTAAAAAAAATTCTCTCCTAAAACTTTTCTTCAAATAATCTGAATAGTCTTTGATAATAATCACATCCAATCCATAGAATCGTCTCAATACTTTAGTCATCAGTTCTCACTCTCTCAGTTTACTATCCCTCTTTATTATCTCCAATCTTTCGCCTTAAACTTATATATCATTGAATATGTTATATAAGTTTGCATCGACTTGTATCTTCTTGCACATAGACTTACATCGGCTTGCATAAGTTATCGACTTACATATAATTAATATAATCAAGTTTCCTTTTGGTAGAGAAGATTAATTAATGATTACAAAGAGTATATTAATGAAAAATATCAACATTTTATTACAGAAAACTTAAAGACAGTGAAGGATAAAAAAATTAAGAAAAATAATATATGAAAGTAATAGTGATAGATTTAATATTCCTAATCATAGCTATTATTTTACGAAAAAAATAATTGATATGAATAATTGTATTACTAAATGAGATATTAAAACGGTCTTCCAATAGAAGTATTTCAAGAATGTAAGGATTGTATAAATTCAGGTATCAAAAAATAGTTTTTAAAATATTATGCATAAATAACAATGACAATTTTAATTTTAATTATTTAAAAATATATAAATAATCCCCATTATTTATTTTGTTATAGGTTATGTAGACAAGCAAAAATGTTATGCTGTTATGTGTAAAATATTATGTATTTTTATTACAAATACACATCTATCTAGATTGTAATAATTATTTTAGAGTGTTTGTAATAGTGACACAGAAATGTTTTACAAAATTACTGCTTTATAATAGAAAATAATTAATAATATAAATAATGTAAACCTAACTCTCTCTCTCATTTGTAACACCGAATTCTCATAAGACTCCGATAAAATTTAGTACTATTACTAATGGCTGTAATACGTTTACCTTTTTAGCTAGGAAAACTACACAAAAGCTTTTAAAAATTATTATTGACAATTTTAGTAAAACTGCAATTATCTTATGATTTTTCTCTTATGATCTTATGTTTTTTGAAACTGAAAATAGTAAAGAATATATATATATATATATATATATACTATAATTTATATATTCACCTTATTTAAAATCATTTAGTAAACTAATAATAAAATTATTCTTGAATCTGAGTTCATTTATAATTCCTAAAAAAATATTAGATAATAAAATTTATAGTAGTATTCATGATCAGAAATAAATTTTTGTTTTATGATTCAAAAGAGATCTTTTGTAAAATGTTTGCAAGAGTTTCTCTACTTTTAGAAATATTATATATTAATATATTTCATGTAATGAAAAAGGGGTTTATATTTTATCTTATATTTATGAACATTTAGATAAATTTCCCAAAATCTATTTTCTTTCAAACTGTTGGTTTATGCATTCAGATTTGCACGGCAAAACTAATTCGATGTTTATCATGGTATCATAAAGGAATTTTTCTTTCTCTTTCCGCAGTGATGGATAATATGCTGATTCTGTGACTAATAATTATTTAGAATATTCTGTATGAAGCTCTGATAATTAATTCACTTACAAACTTTATGTTCTGGAGGATATTTATTAAAGTTAACATTTTAATTCTGAGGTATCATATATACACAATTTGCTCTACCCGTCTGAATAGAAAGAAACAAAGTTACAAGAAAAATTATTTATACTGGCAAAATCTCTTCGCGGTGCCATCTAATAAGAATAATTAGAACTGATTGATTATGTTAATTTAGATTTGGGATATACAATACATACCCTTTAATAGCAGTTCTAAAATATATTATCTTAAGTTTTGAAATTGATGCCTAGGATAAGGTCCAGTTAGCTTATCTTCTACTTTAAATTTACTGTCATAATATTCAAGCTAGATTATTCCATGTACTTGTAGATTCAAGTGTCTAAGATAGTAGTACTTGGCCTCTAAATGTTTGAGTATTGAATAACGTTTTGTAGTTTGTGCAAGATTGATGCTCATCTTGTTGTCTCCGAACAGTCTAATGTATTGATACCGTTACAGTCTGAGATATTTCAATAGAAGTGTTAATCACTGGATTTCTGTTGCTGCTGAAGCGATTTCTGCAGCGATGACTCCGATTCGCAAGAAGAGAGTGCGATACAGTTCTGTCTTTACGAAAACCAGGAAATGGGGTTGTTCCCCATAAGAAAGACATTTCAACTTTTTGAACTTCTGGTAGACATATCACACTTGCCCATCCGGCGTCGGTGGTAGCAGGTGAGGACAGGAAGATTCATGATGTTGATATGAAGACGAAAGTCCTCGGTTGTATTTAAGTATATGATCAAATCCATAAATGTCAAAGAGCAGACCCTTTCCGTTAGCTATTTTAAATTTTTCTCTGCTTTACTTGTTTACTGTTAGAGATACATCTGGTAAAGAGACTGTGGGTATATACAGAAGAGCTCTGATTTCTTGTCTGTGTTCAGTGTTTTGTTCTAAGTTTTTTGTTCTATCTTCATTTTGCGAGTATGATGTATCCAATGGGATATAAGTTATTTCTCGATCTTTCACGTTAATCTTTTCAAGTAAGTTTTCTATTTTCCTTCTTTTGTTAATTTTACATTTTCCATTTCAACCACTTTGTATGCTGATTCTAAGGTAGATCTTCACTTCTCCTAAGACCTTTATCTCGAATTTTTCGTGGGTAATTTTCAGTGTTTAATTATTTCGTTTTCATCATAACTTGTAATTATAGAATTACAAATATGTTCTTACTTTTTCTTCTTTCGTAAGTATTTCAGCTATCTTTTGATTCTAAGCTCTAACATTTTGTTTGATGTCCTATAGGGACTTCTTTAAATTACAGATTGTTTGCTCTTCGCCGGTCTTAGTATATCATTCTAGCTTCTTGGTGAAAGAAATATTATGCAGATCCTCGTGAAGAAATGTTGTTTTTAAATCGACATGGTTCACGTGCATCCTTTTGTAGACTACTGCAGTCCGAAAGGCCGTTATGATTGTGTGCTTCACAACTGTAGCGAAGGTTTCATCATAGTCAGTCCTGAACTTCTTAGCGTATTCATTGGCCGCAAGTGTTGCCTTGTGCTAACACATCAATCAATAACTCCTGAGAATAACCCAGAGATGGCGCTCGTAGTAAACCAGTAACCAGGTCTTTCTAGAGTACTAACCTTTGCTTGAAATGTGTCTAAATTTTAAGTCGATCGGACCAGAAACAGCTGAGTTATCGAGGTTGGAGTAAAGTCGTTTTGTAGTTTGTTTAAAAAATGGAAAAAACCGAGTTTCGTGTTCTGATAAAACATTGTTTTTTAATGGGTAAAAACACCGTGCAACCAAAACAATGGATTGAAAAATGTTACCCGGACTCTTGTCCATCAAAAGCAACGATTTGTCGGTGGTTTGCCGAGTTTAAACGTGGTCGTACCGACACAAATGACGCGGAACGCTCGGGTAGAGCTGTGGAAGCCGTTACACCGGAAAATGTGAGTGAAGTGACAAAAATTATAATGAAAGATCGTAAAGTGAAGCTCCGTGAGATTGCTGAGATGACACAGATATCATATGGAAGTGTATTTACTGAAAAGGGTTTTTGAAGTGAAGTGAAAAAGGTTTTTTCCAAGTGGGTGCCGCGATTGCTTTCGATGGAACAAAAACAGCAACGAGTCGATGATTCAGAAAGCTGTTTATCGCTATTTACTCGCAACAAAAAAGATTTCTTGCGAAAAAAAAAAGAAAAAAAAAAATTTTTTTTTTTTAAAAAAAAAAAAAAAAAAAGTGATAATATCTATCTGAATAACTTCAGCAATATTTTTATTTACAAGTTGTTTAATATAATTAAAGTTGTGCTGTCCTATACTCTTTTGCCCTATGTAGGTGCAATTGTAATTTTTACAATTATACGTAAAGTCGAGTTTCGAATCGTTTTCATCCTCGTGCGTAATTATCTCATAAAGTCCGCAAATTTTAGAAATTGCTTCAAAATAAACAATTACATTTTTCTTAACTTCATATCTATGATTGCTCAAATTTACAGTGAACTCTTTTTCTTTATGGTGGCAATAAATTACACTAAAACTGTAGCATACAACATGCGCTTAGCAAATATATTTTATTAATATCGCTTTTCGTCTCGATTTCGAAATAAATTATCTCGATACCTTATGATGAATTATTTTTTCCATCTGAAATGATAATTTTTATCGATTCCACAGCTTCATTTAGGGATGAGAATATATTTGCATTCTTTAATAAGTATTGACTGGCACCAGAGTCTGAAAAAAGAAACTCTTCATTTACTTTTATAATCAATAGTGATTAGAGAATGTTTTTCAGTTTTATTCACGAGCACTTTAATTTTTGATTCGTTAAGGATATTTTGTTTTTCGTGTATTTTGCATGCACAAAGGAGTTTTATCACTATTTTGACTTGGAATTTCGATTTGTTTCTGAGGTCTGACTTCCTGTTGGAAAGAAGATTATTTTTCTAAATTCGAAATTATTATTCCTTAAGTAATAACAAAAATCTCGCGTCTATTTTTGTGTGACCGGAATTCTTGCAGGAAATGCAGAATTTTTCATTTTTATTACGATCGCACATCTTAAATGCAATAATTATTTTGAAAGCATGTGCTGAGTTATAATCTGTATCTTGTTCCATACGGTGGTTATATTCATTTGTTAATTTATTTTAATCAATTTCTGAGTTAATTCATCTTGCGGAATAGCTTCTACGGTTGTTATTAAAATGTCATAGGATTTTGGAACTGAAACTAATAAAAGCGAGATAATATGGACGTTTTCGATACCTTGCTTACTGCTTTAAATTTGTCAATGAACTCAAGAATTTGAACGATGTGTTCATTCATGTTACAGTCATAGGACACGTTTGTCGCTCATAATTTTCTTGGTACAAATAGTGTCCTAGATAGGTTATTTTTTATGGATAGATTTAATCTTATTCCATGTCGTGTTTTGCTGTAGTTTCAAATTTATAATAAATTAAAATTTAATCTTCTATATTGCGATTTATTATTGCTTTCGCAGGCGTATCCCTCTTTTTAAATTTTTAGTTTGGTTCAAAGGGTTGATCGTTTTATATACGATCATACAAATCCTTTTTAGTTAATTTAATTTCTATTTTCAATTTCCAAATGTCTTAGTTATAAGCATTAAACACAATTCTTTGAAAAGTTGATTCTTTTCATTTTCTATTGAGACTAGAGTGCTCGAAAACTTTAAATTATTTCATTTTAATCTTCTAAAATAATTTTAGATTTTTGATATAACTGGATTCAATCCTATTCAGTCTCTTCATCTATCAAATTAATTTTGCCGTACAAATCTAAATGCGTAAACCAACTTAAGGGAGAACAAGTGTTCTTTTTTACAATGAAATATAATTTTTAAAGAAATTTATATTTTTATTTTTTAAATATCATCTTAATCATTATCTTAATTTTATTTTGCATGATATATATATATTTAATTTTTTAATTTGGCTTATAATTTCTTTTATTTTCTTTTATTATCTTAAGAAATTTAAGTTTATTATATTATGTATTTCATTTATTTAATTTGTGTTGAATGATGGAATTAACAATCTTTCCCTAGTCTAATTGACTTTGCATTGGAGATGAAGATATTCCCTTTCAAAACATACATAGTATTTTTCTTTGTCAATTTTCTTATTTCTTCTAACGTTTTTTTAAATCTTATTAGCACTTTTATACAGTAATTTTGTTTTGTATTTACTGTTATAAATAATTTATATATTTATAGCATTATTTGAAGATTTTCAAAAATATTTATTTCTTTTCTTGAAATTGGTTGTGCGTTTTTTTAATTTTTTATTTGATTTAATAACAGTTTTATGTAACATGTAAGAGGAGTATTAGGCCTATAATTCTGGAAAATCCCTCGTAAATGTCTTAAGCTATGATTTCTAATTTTTATAAGTTTCATTTTTTTATATTCTGATTTTTCTATTTATGGATTTTCTGTCTTTTTTTTTGCTTTATATTTCTTACTTTTTGAATTTTTCTTATTTTATAAAGTCTATCTTTTTTGTCAATTATTCTTTACCGTTTTTCTCTTTGGTCCATGATTTTAAATACATTTCTACAGTGTATTTATTTAATAATGTTGGAATATTTTCTTCATTTATTGTGTTTTTTAATTTTTTTCTACATTTATTTTATTATTTTTTTTACTTACAGTTTCAATATTATGCTTTTAAGTTGATTTTTAATTTTTGTAATATAATTTTTATTTCATTATTTAATTTTATTTCCTTTTATTTATTAATTTTTAGAATTTCTTTATATTTGTGATTATTTACTTTTTTCTTGTTTTCATTCAATTAAATTCTATCTCTTATTTTGGCAATGTAACTTTTTGTTTTTCTACAATCCTTTTTTGCCTTACACACACACACACACACACACACACACACACACACACACACACACACACACACACACACACACACACACACACACATATATATATATAATATTATATATATACATATATATATATATATACATATATATACATATATATATATATATATATATATATATATGTATATATATAGGAATATATATATATATGTATGTATATATATATATATTTTATATACATTAGCAGTCTGTTTATATTTATTCTTAAAATTACTTCACATTGCTGTTGAGCCATTTTATATTCGAAGAATTTTATTAACGATAGAGAAACTACTATTCTCAAAGTATACTATGTTTTAGAGATAAAAGAATAAATTTGTCTGCTGAATTTCATTTTAGAGTAGACGACGTGAATTAAATTAGCCGTAATTGAATTTCAAGAGATACAAACTAGGTTCTGTTCCATTTTCCATTGGAAATGTAATTTGCTTAGAGACAAAGAGAGAATAAAATGCTTACCATTCTGCGTAAATGTAATATGCAACTAAATGAGATGTGTTTATTTACACAGATGTTAGGTAAATGAATTTAGACAAGTATAATATTTTTAAACTTTAAAAGTATTCTTAATAAAATTGTGTGTGATACTTAATTTCCGGTGCTATATTTCTGACATTTCTTCAAAACTTATAAAGAAATCTATTATAGTTTTTTTGAAGAAGTATGAAAAAAATTAGTTTATCTGTATCAAATCATTTAGTGTATCAAATGTAACCAATAGTTTGAAAACCAAATATAAATTTTAATTATTTGAATATACAGTTAATAATAGAACAATAAAGACAAATTTAATTGTTTTCATTCTAAAAATTTAGTTCTAATACTTTCAAATTTAGAAAAACTCTTGTTTTGGGATAACTAAACATATTTCTTGAAAATATGTTTTTTAATGTATTTTATTTTTAATGTATTTTATGTTTAATGTTTTTTTTAATTTAAAATGAATGTCTTATATGAGAAATATAAGTGAAACGAAAAAAAATTAAAGCATCCATCTTTAATGTACAGAAGATAAGTAATAAACGAAACAACTACGTATAATGCGCTTGTAAAATCAGACAAGAAATAGATAGGGAAATGCGAAGAAGTATATGTTATAATAGGAATAGCCTATGTATAACTACAGATTTCCTTTCAATACTTTTATTATATCTGCTTATTTGTTATATTTCTGGTGTAGATATTATGTTACTTAAAATAAGGTAGTCATTTGTAACAATCATTTTAATCTTGAAGGGATTTCCTAGGAAAATTTATTTCAATTAAGTGTAATTAGTTAAAGAAGAGAAAAAAAATATTTAGTACTAAAAATTATCTCCAACGTTTTGTGTATTTGACCAATTTCCTACTAATAAAATAATCCCGAAATAAATTAGTATTTTTATGTTTGTGAGTTGTTAGTTAACTCATCATGTTTCTATTTCTGGAAAAAAGTTAAAATAAACTAATTTCTAAATAATGAACTAAGAGTAAATATTATCCCAAATCTTAAGAGATTATCATAACAACTATGAACTATTTTCTCTATGCTCTTTTGAGTGATGGCTTTGAATTCTGTTTCTCACTCAAACGTAATCCATGGAAATATTATACAATGTTAAAGGGATTTTCATAAATATTTCACAGATTTTTAGACTTTTGTCATGAATGCTAAGAAACGAAAATAGAATAAAATAAATATAGTCTAAGTTCGTATGGTAAAAGAGGCAAATAAATTACTTTTAGGAAAAAAGGACTGAAATTATTTTTTTCAATTTACAACCTATTCTTTTATCTAGCATATGATAATAAATTTTTTAGGTATTATTATTTACTATCAAAATAGTTATATTGTTTTAGTTTAAAAATAGTTATATTGTTTTAGTTTAAATTTTCATTAATCATCTTTCAAATAAATTAAAACTGATAGCAACTTTTAAAACTGTTAATTCTAAGGAAAATTAATTCTTAAAATGAATTTCAAATGAGATATAATATTTAATTACTGTACTGTACTACTAACATTATATGACAAAACCTGTTATTTTATTCTGGAAATCACTTTTTTTTTAAAAATACATTTTTAACAGCAATATATTAAAAAATTACAATCCCAATTCTTACCTTTCTATCACATCACAAAAAAAAAAAAATCTATCTCTCCTCTGTTGCTACTCAATATTTTCTCGAAAACTATAATTATATGGTGCTGTAAATATATTTTTTATATCAGTTTATGTTTAAGTTTAATTTTTTTTAAACAATTTAAAAAGAATCATAATTCAAAGAAATTTAATTAATACTTTTTTAAAATTAAATTTTAGTGTCTATTGTTTCTTCTTTTCTCTGTACTTTTTAATACAATATTGTTTGAGACAATACAATATCGAACGCATAACTTGAATATTGTAGATAAAAATAAGAAGCATACAATCAGAATAAGATGTTTAATACATATCTTACTTATGTAGATATAGGAATAAAATTTTCTCTTGGAGACATATGTATATTTATACAGCCCAAAATTCATAAGCATATCGTATATATTATATATAAATATATAATAAAAATTAAGTAAGTTAAATGTTTATTTACATTAAACGTTTCATTATTCAGGTTATCGAGTGTGGTTTAAAGCATCTGTCACTGTTATTAGCTATCGTATAATAATAAGACTGCTGTTACCGGTCCCCTATCAAAAGTTTCGGATTTAGATTTGTATTATTTTTGAAACAAACTAGGAGATTATAGTACGATTTGATAAGGTATTCAGTGTGCCCATTCTTGAAAAATTGTAATATGTGTACAGCAAATATAAGAGTGTACATACCTTTCTGTGTTAGAATACTAATACTTAATTTCAGAGAGCATAATATAGATTGTTGAGACAACTTTTCCTTACATTCTCCAAACGCTTTGTAGAACTCTTCTGTCCAATTTACTCGTATATTTCTTTTTCTTACCAACTAACACTAAGAAGGCTATTACTTGACATTTACTAATCGACACTGAAATATCAAGGACAGTTTTCAAATTCACTTTGGTAGATGTTTTAATATCATGACCTATAATGTGTCTTAATTACTTCATCCTGAGCAAATTTATACTTTATAGATTTTATTGTTCAGCCAGGATCATTGAAATTTTAGAAACCGAAATCAGGAGATAAAGCCATTCCTCTCATTTACTTGAATAAATTGAGACTTAATCTAAAGAAGAGATTGAGAAGTTTTCATATCTGAGAAATTAAGCCATCATTTTAATAAAGGAAAATAGTGCATTTTAAAATCTAAAACGTTGCGTGGAAGTCTAAATATTCCAAAACTTTTAACAAAAGTTGCTAATCTTTAACCTTTAAGTTTTAATAGTATTTGGTAGAATTCTTTTGTTAAATATAAAACATATATGTGTTTTGGAGCTGTTTTAGATTCCATTCATTGTTTTGTATTTAGTAAAGGAGAGAATTGAATTTACGTAACATTATTAAACTTTCTATAATTAATGAAATACCTAGGATAATTCTTCCTGATAAATAAAGTAAAATCATACAAATGTGATCCAAATCTCCTATTTCGATCTGATAATACCATATTAAACAAATATCTTTCATAGAAATTTATAATTTAATCAATGAAATCATGGTTATATCAAGGAATATAATTTTAAAGCACTGAATTATCAATTTGTAGAACAATATACTTCCAATGCATTTAGTATTCTAATTGAAAAATATAGTGACTTCCTAATTTCTCACAAATTTTTCGTAATATTAAATAGAAAAATGACTTAAATAAGTTAAAGTATCCGAAATGTACTTCACACAGTATTAACATTTCAAATTACAAATTACAGTAAGATGTGAAAATTTGCCAATTTGTTACCCTGTCGGTAATATTAAATATTATTTTTTCTTTGCACTGTTAATCTTTATATATATATATATATATATGCGAAACAGCAGAATATAATCTTACTACTCCTGGTTGATGAGAAAGAGAAATACTTAATATGATTAGTATGCTGAGATAACAGATAAGTGTTCATAAGAAACGTTATAAATATATATTCTTATAAATGAATTCGTATAAATAATTATGAAATAAAATTTAATAACTTTTAAATACTACATTATAACAAATACCAAGTTAATTTTATACTTTGTATTGTCGCCGACATTTATTCTCTTTCATATTCTTCAACATTGAATAAGACACATATAAAACAATCTCTGAATATGACGTTAGAAGAACAACAGCATAGAAAACTGGTATGATAAAAAAAAACACTGACACTTCCAGTCGAATACATTTACTTTCATAAAATGATTTCTCTAGAAAAAAATTTGGCAACAGACAATTTCGACTGGATAACTTCTTCAGGCAATTTCAATGTTCTTTTCTGAATCTAGCAACTCAGGAGACCAGCACTATTTCAATCGGATAAATACTTCTTATTTTAACTATAGTATCATCAAAACTCTTCTTTTTTAAAATTCATTAATCCTTTGGCTTAGGAGATCATGACTATTGCAATCTGGTAAGTACTTTATTTTTCAATATCTCGAAAAAATCTCCAATTAATAGTTTGTACTGTATAACTGACATCATATGAAGGATAAAAACTTTTTATTCTGGACATCAAATTTATTTTCGACAGGCATTTTCCAATATCAATACGTACTCAGATTTATTTGAACACCTCTTACGTTCTACCACAAGACCAATAAATAAAAAATAAAAACGTCATCGCTGGCTCTTTTGTTGCGTTCTAACGCTTTTCAAAAGCATAAAATGTAAGGTGTTGCCAATATGCTTTTATATTTCTTTTAAGTTTAAATATGTTTTATAAATTTTTCACATCGCAGTGTATTAAAGAACTTGAAGTTGATCGCAACTAAACGGTAAACATTAATATTTTCAAAATTACTTCAGATAAAATACATAATATATTTCATTTTCTTTTGAATCAGCATATAGAAATGAGTAAAGTTCTCTTGAATTCCGAAGAATATCCATCTCCCTGCTTTTTAATTTAAAAAATAATACTTGAAACGTATTTCAACAAAATTTAAACATATTTAGCAAATAAAATATTAATTTATCTCTCAATGCTCTAAAATTTAAAATGTCAGATTCAGACTTTCTTTGCAGTCCATAAAGCTTTGAAAATATTACTTTCTTATTTGTTGAAAATAATATTTAAGGAAAAACCATTAAAATGTTATATTTTTGTCACAAAGTATTTTTTAGCATCTACGAATGAGTCCGTAAGATTTAAAGGCTTTGGCTCGAATGTTTTCGAATTTGCAATTATTTTTTCGAAATGAAACTTAATTCAAAAGCAAATAATTCCAAATATATATATATATGGCCGAATTAATAGGAAATGTATCTATCTTTATTTTGTGATTCAAAAATTTCCGCCTTATTTTGAAATTTTGTTTTCGAAATGATACAGAATAAAGTTACAAATTGTAACTGAGCACATTGCTTTTTCTAAAAAGTTGCATTCTACAGCTTTATAAATTCTCAGAAAAAAAGTTTTGATCAAATATTTATTCCTGTAAATCAGAAACACTCCTGTTTGAATTTTATACTACAGTTTCATCCAGAATCATTAAAGTAGGTAAATAAATATCATTCAGAGAGGAAACATAAAAATAGCTTGACATTTACAGACGTGGAATAATCAGTACTACATTTTTTTGGAAAAACTAAAAAAAAAAAATTCTTTTAAGGGTACACAGAATGTTTTTTTTTGAAAAAATATTACTTATGAGAAAAAATTTGACTGAAAATTACTGAAGCAATTACTTATTATTATTTATCTAAACCAATATTCATTCATATTATACTGTCTTTAAGTGGTTTTTCTTTTGTTAAGGAACAAGTACTTTTGCAAGTGTGCATAAATTTCTCTAAACTTAGAAGTTATAAAATTTCTGCATTTTGATTGAATTTATTTTTCATAAGTAAATATTTTTTTGTTTTTACTCAAACAACACTTTGAGATTCAAACTTGCTTCTATCGGATTTGTGTGGCAGTTTATTTGTACTTTTTATGAATAAAAGCCTAAAAACCGAGATTAGTTCTGTTACTTCTGACGGTCTATTTCAAATTAATACAGAACCATTTACTCAAAAGAACACGAGAATGCTAAGGGTGTACATAATTTCCTAAGAACAAATAAGGAAGAATTAAACAACAAATTTGAGGAATACCATTAACAATTTCCTAACATTTACAACAGACTTTTTCTTAGCAAGGAGCACCATTTTGGCGTTCATATTGGAATGTGATATAAATAAGACTGTTTGTTACCATCCGGATTAATCCAAACGTAAGTAAAAAATGATTTCAATTTCGATTACCATGAGGCTTGTCAAATTAATTTACTCAAGAAAATGGATTTTAACGTAAAATGCTACATCCTACACATTTTGGATGTAAAAATTTATTATTTGCGGTCATTCTATTTTTAATTGCTAAATTAAAATATTTTATAATCGTTGGAGAGCCTTTTAGTTAGAAAGTACTAGTTCAAGAGCCTTTTCAAAAATTTAACTTACTAGATTTCATAATACTTTAGCTTGTGTGCTTCAATGAAAAATAGTATAGCCCACATATTAGGTTTAGATACAGTTATTCTAAGAAAAGTACTCGTCTTTCCTATATTTTATGAAGCACTGATTACTATGAAAATATTTATTTTACTAATGAAATTTTAGAAAACAATGGTATTTACATTCCAAGCTTTGGATTGAATTAAAAAAATGGCCACACGAATGTTGATAATAGCTAGGAACTAAGTTTAGAACATTCTTTTGTCCTAGAAAAGAATCTTTAAATAACATCCCAGATAATGTAAATTAATTAAATTCACCAAAAGTATCTTAAAATTACTTAAGAGCATAACAAAGTCGATAAGTCATTATAAACTGTTATTGCCAGACTAATTAAACTAAATTATCAAATATTTATCTATAGACGAATAAAATGCCCTTTTGACTCAGAAATGTAAATAATCCTTCCAGTATGCAGATACTCTCTATAAATATATGTTGTCTTAAAGTCCTACTTTTTTTTTTAACTGTCGACTAATATTTTGTATAACTTAAATAAAAATACGTATTTCTTCATTAGATTTAGTTGAATATCTATATGTTATATTAATTACATTTTTAACAGATTCGCACTTTCCATTTTCATTATACATTAAAAACTACTCAAGATTAATTACTTTCTTAAATTTTATTTTTCCATTTTGAACTTTTTAAGATAATTCTATAAGCTTTTATTTATTCATTTATTTTTGAAATACAAATATTTCTCTGTGAGAAAATATAAATATCATTTTTCCCTCTTACATAATTTTACTTTAAAGACTGTAATTATTTTGGCATGTTTAATCTTATAATCAAACTCTTCATGAGCATTTTTATTTAATTTGGAAAACTTTGGGATTTATAGATATGTTATAATTATTTTTCTTTGAACACATTGCTTAAGAATATACTTTAGTTACAAAATTGAGCCACATTTTCTTACATTATTTATGAATAAAATAAAATAAATTTATTTCTTCAATTCTTATTCTTAGTAATTTTTTCATATTGATTGAAAAACGCATTTTACAATATTTTTCTTTAAAATAATATTTATATATATAACGCATATAAATTTATACTTAACAAAGTAATTAAATTTCTTGTTAATGGTATTTATTTGAATAAAATAGAGGAGAGATCAAAAGCAATTAGAATACTTTTGTATCGTATTCTAGTATGGATTTAATTTCATTCTTCAAGGAAGAATTTCGCGTTTCTAATGTTTCATTTGGAATTTTAATCCTTCAATGGTGGTAGAGAGCAATAGTGAATAAGAACTGTGGCAAGAATTTGTCGGACAAACAAATTTTTTCTGAAAAAATTTATATTCACAGTAGATAATTAATCATGGTTTACATAAGAACAAAATAATAAATTGCGAAATATAAGAAAAAATATTTAATAAACACAAACATATTGAAATATAATTTAATCGACATATCAATTAAATTTCTAATCTTAATCTAATCTGAAGTACATATTAATATCTCCAAGCCTATATTTTCATTTAAAAATAATTTTCAATTATATTCTGAATATTCCATTACCTGTTCTTTTTTCGAGATGTTGAGTTCACAGGTACAAACATGACATCCATTATTTCATATTATTAATTTCATAAAACAAGACTGTAAACCATATTCCTATATTAATTACAGAGTTCTTAAGAAAGCAGACTCTAACAATTGACGAAAAGTAAGTATAACCAATGCTTATAATTTAACTAAAGAATGTCCCCAACCTTTATTTTGATACACAAAATAAATATAGCCATTAACCTGTCGAAAGTAGAATAACTAATGTATTTAAAGAAAAATTAAATTAAAGCACACAAGTTCCAAATGTGAATTGTAAAATCTGAACATTACCATTTCTAAGTCATCGTACTCATAGTATTTTTTATATCAACATGATGCTACAATGGAGGTAAATATTCCTCTATAGGAAGTATTATAATTAACAGCACCGATCTCTGATCTCAATTGCATCCGATAATACCTCCCATATAATAATAATACCTCCTCAACTAGAAAATATAGCTCATTTCAGCTGACAGTATAAATGAATAAACTTTTGGAAGGGAAAGTAGACTGGCTAGAAGAAATAGAATCGAATAAAGGGAATAAAAACATGTACACAAAAGGTAAATAAAAGCAGAATAGTAGACTACGAATAGAAAAATATATAATTTATCTTTTCATGTGTAAACTGTAATTAGTTTTAAACTTACAGGGGGTGGACAAAAATATGGAAACACCTTGTAAAATGCATGTTTGAAAAGAAAGATTGATTTTAATGAAATATGTAGGTGGCGCTGGCGTTTTTGACTACTAACGCCACCTATACAACTTCGTAAATGTGCTAAACAGTTCAGTTGTTGTCGGAGTACTGTTATGTGAGGTTGTCATTGCATTATGTCAGAGTTAACAGACTTCGAACGTGGGCAAATTGTTGGAGCACGTATGGTAGGTGCTTCCGTAAGCAAGGTAGCCGAGGTGTTTAGTGTTTCAAGAGGTACTGTATCGAAGATTTATTCCGCATATTTGAAAAGCGGAAAAACATCATCTGCTAAATCACAGCGCGGACGAAAGTGTGTGCTGAGTGATCGTGATGGACGATCATTAAGGGCAATTGTGACGAAAAATAAGAAGACCACAGCTGCAAAAGTTACTGCTGAAATGAATGTTGTGTTACAGAACCCTGTGAGTACCAAAACAATTGGAAGGGAGCTTCATAAACAGGGAATTTCTGACCGTGCTGCAATTGAGAAGCCACTCATCAGTGATGCTAATGCCCGTAACAGGAAAAGGTGGTGTTTAAGTCATAAAGTCTGGACTATAGGGCAGTGGAAGCGTGTAATATGGTCTGACGAGTCTTCTTTCACATTGTTTCCCACTTCTGGCCGAATTTACGTCTGGAGAACGCCATCTCAAGCCTATAATACAGACTGCTTGTTGCCAAGAGTGAAACATGGCGGGGGTTCTGTTATGGTTTGGGCAGCCATATCGTGGTTCTCTGCTGGCCCCATGATAACTGTGTCAGGGCACATGACTGCCAAGACTTATGTGAACATTTTGGCAGATCAAGTTCATCCCATGGTACAAACTTTGTTCCCCGATGGTGATGGTGTCTTCCAAGACGACAAAGCCCCTGTTCACACAGCTCACATTGTCCAGGACTGGTTTTCTGAGCACGAGGAGGATTTGTCCCATCTCCCCTGTCCACCACAGTCACCAGACCTGAATATTATCGAACCTTTGTGGTCTACATTGGAACGGAAAGTGCGTTCTCGTTATCCACCGCCAACATCGTTATCTGAACTTGCCACCGTTTTGCAGGAAGAATGGTATAATATTCCCTTGGCACACATACAGGAACTGTATTTATCCATTCCGAGAAGACTGCAAGCTGTTTTGGATGCCAACGGGTTTCCTACACCATATTAAGCAAAGAAACATGTTTTTTAAAAGGTGTTTCCATATTTTTGTCCAACCCCTGTATTTAAATAAAAATAGTGTCTAGCACAAGAAATAAATTTCGTATCGTGCAAAAATTAAAAATACCAATGTAAAAAAAATCTCAAGAAGTTTCGATGATTTTTTTAAATTTTATTAGGAGAAGAATTAGTATCCTAAATACATATTTTGTCTCAGTATAAAAAACATTTCTAATTTCATAATATTTTATATATATTTATAAATTTATAGCATTCAAGACTTTTAGTAAAATGCAAAAACAGAAGAAAGAAACAAAAAACAGCACTTAAGCTCTATTGCTTCTAAAATATAATACTAAATGTTTTTGAGCTAAACCTATATTTTTATTATCACCCTGTAACTCAATATCAATTTCAGGTATTATTGCTCAGATGTATTATTTTATAACAATTTCTAGAATTTATTTTATTAACATCTTATTCTATACATTCATTGCTAAAATATACTTATTTACTAATACTTATTTATATCTATGTATTTTTCTGTGCATATGTATTTCCTTTCTCATTAATATGCTCCTATTTTGTCTTTACATGGAAGTGCATTAAATTACTTAAGATTTCTGACTTAATCGAGGTAATCATAAATATTCTAATTCCGTTTTGTTTATTTCATTCCAAGTTACAGACTTTACTTAATGATTTAAGTCAGGATATAGGATTCAGATAATTTTTCAAAATTTAAAGTACTCGTAACTTTCTATAATGCTTAATGTCCCAATACTTCAAAAATAGCTTATAATTATTTAAGGCATAATCTGCATTTGATTCTTCTTCACTAATCGCTTAAGCTCAAACCATCCCATAGATTAACTGGAGTTACGAATTGGATTAAAGGAAGCATGTTCTTAATGGTTTATAGTTCAGAAGCAATATATTAAGACCAAATCTATAAATAGGAGCCTTTTAACTTTTATTATCAGTTTTATTATTCTATAAAATGACTTGAAGAAAAAATATACTTTGTGCGATTAAACATTATAAACAATTTATTGTACAAATGAGTTAATTTTTTTTTTTTTTATATACAGAATGAAAAGAAAGGAAAACAGTGACAAGAAAATGAAAAGCATTGTTTGTTTTAGTAATATTTATTCAAATTAAAATAAATAACGAGAACAATATACTAAAATTAGTACGGGTAATAAGACTACGAATGAGGAACAAAAGAATTTCAATTTAGTTATAATGTAACATATTGCAACTAACTGATTTTGCCCTCCCGACTACTTAAATATCAATATATAAGATGTATAAAATTTATAAATTATCGATAAATTTCAGGAAAAGAGCTCATTTATATAATCTATAGCGAGTTTTTATCGCTAATAATGATATAATAATAAATTATAATATTAAGAGCAACGCAGTACATGCATGAAAAAATAAATATAATTTGGAATATATATATATATATATATATATATATATATATATGTAAGTAACAAACTTTATTCCTGAGGATGACATTTTATATGGGAAAACATCGAAAGTAAGTAATTCAAAAGAGAACTGAGCAGTAACGTTTGAAGTAGAGCAAGAGTGAGAGGGGAAAAAAGGGGCCGCTTAAAAGATTATATCAGCTTTTATAAGCCTGAGACTGGGGAACATGCCTGCCTGTGGTTTTCTGACAATTAAAAAGTGACAGACACAATTACAGCATAGAGCATTGTCTTGGTGATCAATTTAAGTGGTTAACTAAAATTGATTATTTGGTTAAAGTAAAAGAAAGAAAAAAAAATGAAGAAAATAAAATCCTTAGATCGGACATCATATATATATATACAATGCTGGCTATTATAATTGTAACACCATGAATAAAAGAAAATACAAAGAAGATATTTATTGTTTTTAAAGAGTATGGAACGAAGACAAAATGATTAAATTTCAAGAAGTTTGGGGGTTAACAGGAGTGCGAAATTAGTTGAAACAGTTGCAACGTGGGCATCTAAAACGATCCTTACTCAGTTAGGCATGGAGTCGAACTAGGCTTGGATGACAGAAACGGGCAACTCATTCCAAGCTGCTTCAAGCCAATTCCACACTAAATTAACCGTATTAGCTGGAGAAGGGTGGCGAATCAGTCTCTCAGCTAACCCATGGACAGATGTTTTCAATAGGTGACAGAATTAAAGACCGTTCAGGGCAGGGTAACAATCGAATATCCTGTGTACCGAGGCAGACCAGAACACCATGTGCAACATGTGATCTTGCAATATCTTGTTGGAAGAAGGCATTTGGCATGCATCGAAGATGGGGCATAATCAATGGATGTAAAAGGACAGAAATGTACCGAATTGCGTACAAATTGCCATCAATTCGAAATAGAGATGTGAGTGTCGTGAACCCAAGGGCGGCCCAGACCATTGTACAAGGTGCAATGCCCCTATATCGATATCGAATGCAAGGAGGCAAGACTTAACTTTTTATCTTTTTTATCTAAATGTGATTAAAATTCATACAAATTCATATGAAAAAGTTTTTTAGATGTTATTTAAAAATCAAGAATAATATTTTAATGAGTAGCTTATATGTGACAAGATAAATAATTAATATTACCTTATTAATAAAGTTCAGTTCTTTGATATTTATTTAAGCTTTGATATTAATTCAATGATGGGATTAGGGATAATGGATGTCTGTCAAACGCATCTTGTAGCAAGATAATGCAAGACCATATATTGCACGAGTTTTCTGACCTTCCTCGATACACAGATTAATCGATTGTTGTTCTGGCCTTCCAGGTACTCCAGATTCGTCACTCATTGAAAGCATATGTTCATTGGTTTTTAAGAGACTGGCCTAATACCCCTCTGCAGCTTATACGATTGATAAAGTGTGGTATGGATTTTAAGTAGCATAGAATCCCGTATCAATCATCCAAGCCCAGTTCGATTCCATGTGTAACCCGGTAAGTGCCGTTTTAGGGGCTAGGGTTGGCAACTATGTATTCTAATTTTCCTCCAATGTAAAACCCCAAATTGCTTGTAAATATAATCATTTTTTCTTTATATCATACTGTTTACGAAGTTAAATTTCTTTTATATATTTTCCCGAAGAAATTGGGCTACTGAACATTGAGATTGGATACAAATTGATTGGAGTCAAGTATTTTTTACGGTCGTATCCCGATTCAGTTTAGAGTGTGATGCTAGACGTGTTTTGGTATGGCGAGAAAGGGACACTCGAAATAACCCTAAATACGGGAAGGAAAGATCACATTACAGACGAGGTGGTTAAACAGTATGGTCTGGTGTCATTATAGGTGGACGTACTGATCTGCATTCATTCGGAATGGCAATTTGGCGGTTCAAAGGTATGCAATAGAGATTCTGAGACCCCATCTCGTACCTTACGATGCAACCATTGGTGATTTCTTTCTTTTATCAGACCTAATTTTCTACTACCAGACCTCATACATCTCGTCTAGTAGAGAACTTTCTTGAATTTGAAACAGTACAGCATATGGAGTGGTGAGCACGCTCTTCTGATCTTAATCAGATCGAGCATGTTTGGGATATACTCAGACGACGCGTTGCTGCAAGACTAATGTACCTCCTACTGTCCAATAGTTAGAGATTGTAATTTGCCAAGAGTAGAACAATATTCCCACAAGTCTCATTGGTAACTTCATCGTATCCATGCAAAACAGGTGTGAGGCAGTTTTAACAGTTCAGCGCAACCATAAACCATTTTAAACATCGTGTATCATTTGCAAACCATCATTTAGTCATTTATATGATATGAAACTGCTTCCCTGATGTATCATTTCATGTTATTTATACCATTCCAAAATATTTAAGTTTCTATACAATTGTTTTTGCAGCTTTTTTATGTATTGCGTTTTATTAGGACTATATTCTGCAATTTACGACCTTGCAGGGCTATTACGCAACGGTTTCTTTACTTTTATGCTTTATCCCCTAATGTTTTTGAGAAGTATATATCAATCACGTATTCAACATTTTATCACTTGAGTATACCTCAAATACTTCAGTAATTTTAGCAATTTAATTTCAAGAGAATTGTTATACTTAATACAGTTTTAAATTTCCGTGATTTATCAAGCTTTGGAGTATGTTTCCTAAAATGACAAATCATTATAAAATTACGTTAAATTGTTTCGTCATCTCAAGAGAAAGGAAATATAACTATAAAAAATAATTATTAAATTTATTTCAGCCAAATTTGGTAGTCCAAGCAGAAAAGTTATCCCCTCTTAAGGTTTCTTCTTAATCCGTAATTTTTTCTCTTTTTTTCTCAAATAATTACACAGACATTCATCTAAGAATACAAAAAGCCATAAAACTTTGATGAACTAAAATAAATAAGAAATCTGAATTAGACCATTATTAAATTCATTAAAAAGACGTAAGTGTGCTCTTTATATTAATGATAAGAGTTCAAAGATTTAGGTAAAATGTATCACCGATTTTTTCCCTCTTTCTCATCTCTTAATTAGTATCGTTAATACTTCTTTTTAGCAAATCGATGTCCATTAATATTTTAATAAGTTTTCTATTACTCGTAGTTTAGCTCACTTAAGCACAGAATCTGGGTAAATTGACTGACAATTACTATATTAAAAAATACCACACAGCTATTTTTCTTTATATTATGTGTATTATCAATCTATCAGGAAGGACATTTTATTTTATTACTTTTTTTTATTTACGCATCTTCTGTTATGAAGATGACTTTTGATAAAATACCAAGTACTTAGTTTTTAAACTAGTTTTAGAGTATCAGATTTAAAACTAATTTTTAATTAAATGGGGAAATTTTTAACTCAACAAAAATCAGCATTTTATACTATGCAAAATTGAATGACAAGTCAGTAATTAAAAGCTACTGCTGAATATTGATTATCATCTTTATTTAAATCATCAATTTATGTTCTGAAAATTGTAATGGTACTTGTTATAATCTTAAATACACAACTTATTTCATATATTTTAAAGTATATTTTGTGAATAGTATTCGATTATAAAAAAAAATAAAATGAAATCACTTTTAGGAAGAAAGGTTATGACAACCAGTTGTAAAAATATATTACTTCAGCAAACATTATTTAATGTTATCATCCATCTTATAAATATTATGCTCTACAATGTTTAACATTTTTAATGATTTGAGATGGTTAAATTTCTTAATTTTAGATAGTTTATTCGATTTGTGTTAGACATATTTAATGAAAATATATTAGAAAATGATTTTTCAATAACATTATACATATTTAATTTAGAATTAGACTTTTCTTTTCGTATTAATTTTTTTCTGATTAAAACTCTATTTTTGATCTACAAAAATTTCGTTTTTCATTTTTGTTCACATGTAATCGGTTATGAGGATAATTCTCTATTAAATACTGAGTAATTAACTTCTACTAGTCTCAGTAACAATATTTAAAAATAATGATTCATTAAAATATGACATTTTTAGTTCTTTATAATTTTGTATTTTGTACAAGTCAGGAATGAGTGACAAATAATCGATCGATAGTTATCACTCAACATTAAATTTCATAGTGTTTAGATTAATAATTATATGTGTGTGATTGATGAAAATTTTAATATTTGAAATTTACAGTAACTTTTGGTAAAATTAAAAAAAAATTAATTTAACACTCCATTGGGCGCGCATGTTGTTTCAGATGCAAGCCTTAAAAATGGTGTTTTTTCCACCTAAAACTGGATTGCGACAACCTTAACCTTCACAGTATATGCATTATGGGTCAATTTCCAATCAGGAATATAGTTATCCTTGTTTTCGTGCAAAAGAAGCTCCAGCGTTCGTCGTTCATTCAAAGCTCTACTTCTATCAAATGCAATCGCTCTATAACGCTATCCTGTAGTTTCTTTTTTTCCGGCTTCAAAATTTTTAAATAATGTTGAATTCATAACTATACTCATATTTAAATAATTATGAAAATTCTATCCGAACTCTAACAATTAAATTTAGTGAAAACAGTGTTCTAAATAATATGCAACTAAGGAAAGCGGAAGGACTTAATATTCCTGTACAAACTACAATAAATATTTTTGCTTGGAGCATGGCGTTATGATGTTTAAAAATTATTTAATCAAATAATCTAAAATTGAATATAATTCTGACGAATTCATAAATGTATTTTTTCTTCGTCTTATACAATTTCATATTGTGTTTCTATGCCTGCATATCCTTAGTTTGTATTTGAATGCTGCATTTTTATAAGTGTTTTTGCATTGGTATATGTTGAATTTTATATTTTAATTATTATCAATTTGTTATTGTAATTAAATCTTATTTATATTGTATTTGGTACTTCCGAAGTTTCACTATACATGTATGCATATATATATATATATATATATGTATATATTGTATTATTAAAACAAATAAATTAATTAATAAACAAAATATAAAAAGGCAAGAAAAGGTATAGGTATAGGGAAAACGTTTCATGGAGCTAAGAATTATATAGATATATTCTTTAAAAATCGAACGAAATATTTTATATCATTGAAATACAAACTGTACCTTTCAGATGCAAAGCGTCCTATGGAGGAAAATTTTACACGCGCACGATGAAGCATTAAATATTAAATTATTGTAATGAATATAATAAAAGTAGAAAGTAGCAGTAGCAAAAATGTGGAAAACTGTTGTTGAAAACATTAATTGATTGGCTATTGTGTAATATTTTATCTCTAAAACGATAAATACAATGTACCCATAATGTATAAATTCGTTTATGAATTTAGTTGATCAATTAAATATACACACACACAAACACACACACTCACACAATATATATATATATATATATATATATATATATATATATATATATATATATATATATATATATACATATACAACTATACTAACATTATATGTATAAGGTTAGAATTGAACTTTTTTTATGCCATATTAAATACAGAAAATTACAGTTCTTGAAAAGCATTCTACTGTTTCTTCTTGCTCAACTATACAGACTGTACTAATATTTTTATTTCATTAGATATTTCCATACAATGTATAAACAATTCAAATGGAAATGATATATGGAAACAAAATTAAAATTAGCATGGTTCAAGAAAATGCGGCAATTTAGACGAACAAAATTCTGTTGAACACAAATCCCTGATATTGTATGCATTTAATGTGATCTCTTCAGTTACAATTATTTATCCAAGAACATTTTACAGAAGCTAATCAGAGATGTTTCAAAATATTTTAATAATTAAATGGTTTTACTGAATTAGAATCTCCAGTTATGTTTATTTGTAGAATTATTTTAATTAGGAAAGTCAATACTTTTTATTATCGATATGTAGAATTTTGGGATTATTTCTTATGTATTATGTATGTATTCCTTATTTATTACGTGTGTTGTTTTAACTATTCATTATGCATGGTAAAATAAAAAAAGTTTGTAAATAGAAGAAGGAACATTATTTTGTTATATCATGAGTATTTACCTTCTTCTTGTAACTTTAAATTTTGGAGGGAAAAAACATTAATTAGACTTATTGCCTTTTTTCAAATATTGCTCTAAAAAGATTCGAAAAAACCAGTTAAATATGTCTCTATGCCATTTAATGAATTTATTTTATTTCAAATAAGAATTCAAATAAGTAAACTTAATACAGTACATTAAAAGATATAGCATAAAAAATAAATGATCAGCAGAATATTCCGAATAGAATTTCCGAATAGAGTAAAAAATTGTTAGAAAGATAATCTTTTATTATAATTACTTTTGTAATTAGAAAAAAAAGTATTCAATGTTTGAGTATTTCTTTCGATCATAAGTAAAACAAATGATATTTGTTATTTTAAGCTTCGGCTATTTACTCAAATATTTTTCGTTTAAAATAAAAAAAAATGTAATTCTTTTCGCCCCAGTAATATTGTGCAGTAATCTTAGTAATTAACGTAAATATCCATTAACAAGTTTTAATACTTAATGCGTTTGCAGAAAACAGCACTTATGAATAAAAATATAATGTCACATAAAAACAATTGCATTTTATGCTATAAAAATACATATCTATATTAGAATTTAAAGATCACATTGAAAAATGGTTAGCAAAAAACTTTTTTATGCCATGAAGTATTAGAACCATCTATAAAACAAATTATGTTCGGAAATTGAAACGCAATTCTTTTTCCTTTATAACGTAATACAGCAATAAGGTATTAAGATAATGACATCTATTAAGTTAAAATGTCATAAATTGAAAACTGCTGATTAAAAGTAATAAATTAAGGAAAGTTTTGCTAAGATATTGATGCATTTTCAATTACTGGAGTCAACATTTATGGAGTTAAGTCATATAATACTTGAACAGAAGCTTTACAAAAAAATAAAAATTTAAGTTACAAGTCATGAATGATTTTTTAAAATATCAGATGACCTTACAACTTTCAAATTCATTATAATACCATTATTCATTAAATACATTCATTATTAAGGTGTTGACCCATCTCTAGCCTGGATACAAGCTACCACACGATGTGGCATTGAGTGATAAAGCTCCCTGATGGTCTCATGCGGTATTTCTTGCCACATTTCCTCCAAATGTCGGGTTATGTCAACAACATTCCTTGGCAGATGCAGTCGTCTTTACATCATATCCAAGAGATGTTCGATTGGAGAGAGATCTGGATAGCCAAGGAAGTGTTTGACAAGCTGTAAAACAGTTCATAGCAACACATGCTGTATGTGGTCTGGCATTATCTTGCGGAAAAAAAAGGCTAGAATTCTGCAAAAGGAACTGTAGCAAAACAGGACTCATAATAGTGTCGACGTTATGCTGTGCTGTAAATGTGCCTCTAATGTCATCCAAAAGAGTCTGGCTATCAAGGGAAATGGCACCCCAGACCATAACTGCTGGTTGTGGGATGGTGGGTGGCTAGCAATAGAGAAAGCAGGATTGGCACGCTGCCCATGACTTCTCCAGAAACGTTTTCGATTATCTCTAGGGCACAGTTGAAAGCGGATTTCTTCGCTAAACACTATACATCTCCAGTCAGCATCATTCCAACCTCATCGAGCTAAGCACCACTGTAATCTGGTTCGACAATGTGCAGGTGTGAGTGGCAGGTGCCTTAGCTTTCGGTAGTAGTGTAGATTTCACTCTATCCACTGTTTGTGAATGATCATGGTGGACCCTCATTTGCGGTTCGCCCGTCTATTGCTTGATAACGATGAATCAGGTGCTGTGACAGCTGATCTGATAATCACTCTGTCCTCCTAATCTGCTGTGGCCCTAGGTCGACCACTACCATCATCACCTTCAAATCTGCCATTATCCACCATTCATGTCAGCATCTTCTAATCGCATCATCACTTCGACCGATATGATGAGCAATTCCCTGATTTGCGCAACCTGCCTCTTTTAGTCCAATGACACAACTTCTTTAAAAGTCTGACCATTGCTAGTAATGAGTTTGAATTCTACGGTGATGCATTTTTCAGTTGTTCAAAGGTATCCGAAATCGCATTGCAACAGAAAATTTGACCATCCGATTGAGAATCGCTTCTTATTTATACCTGCTGAGTGCGTAATTTCTATTCGTTGTAGCTCCCGCTATTAATTCTTCGGACACAAAATTTTGATCATTTGCACGTTGGACCCAAAAGCCTTTACATACGAAATCTCATTAGAATTGGTCAACTATTTCTTGGTGAGTCGGTTTTTTGTTATTGATTGTATTTGGGGATTATTCGTTCAACTGAAAGACTATTACAACTAGAATCAATAAGGAAGCAATTTAGAATATGTACTAGATAAATAAGCATTCTTCTAAAAGTACATATCACCAACTAAAATTAAATTTTACTTAAAATGTGGTAGACATCAAAAGTATTAGAAAATTATTTATATATCATTATATTTTTCTAATTAAACAATTAAAGGGTAATTCATGGATATGCTAAATATCATAAGACATCAAGTTTTATGCAATTTTTCTAATTCAAAATATTAAAAATTATTTTTGTTTTACAAAAAACATCAAAGTTTTTGTTCATCAAAAAATGTATAGAAAAGCAGAAATGAACAGGAATTTAAAATTGTTAATTTTTACAATTAAAATTGAGGAATGGATCTTAATTAGCCTACAACATATTTAATCGTTTTTACTTTTAAAATTATTTCTTAATAAGGTACTAAAAAGTGCTAAGAATTGTGAAGCACCATATCTAAGATTCCTTGTTTTCGTAATGTATATCGTTTCATATCATAAGTAGAGATTAGATTTTTGTGTATTAAATAATGATAATTTAGTCATTCTATAGAACTATACAAATTATTTATTATAAAAAAAAAAAGATTTCTTTTCATTTTTCGTTTAATATGAACGTAATTTATGAGATCTATTCCAATTTAGGTGCCATTTCAAAGAAACCTATTACACAATTTTCTTCCAAATTTTTTATGCTTTTATAAAGGGTACTTATGTATTTATGCATATAATGAACCCTTTCTTTTCTCTAAGTGATACCTAAGTTTAAATAATAAAATTTTACATGAAAAAGAGAGGAAAAAAAATTTAAATTTTCAAAATTACAAAGCTTCATAGTTTTTTCAAACAGTAATATCCTTTACAAATCATGTTACTATTTTTTGTGCATTGTTTTCTATATGAGGAGTAAAATATTTTGTATATTCGTGGAATATTTTTTTTAAAAATGTAATTTAAATTTAAATAAAAAATAATGTCTACATTCAATTCAGAGAAAAGGAAAAAATCTTTTTACTAAAATAACTCTTTTATTGTTCTTTAAACTAAACAGAATATCATTACACGTCCTGATACTTGTCTTGTATATCCTGATACTTTAAATTTTCAATACTTGTGCTAAACAAATTTTCCTCTTAATTCATTAACTATACAAAAAATTGTAAAAATCATTCCATCTCTATAAATATTGTTTTGTCGTTTGGTTTTATTTGCAGAAGTAGTATTATTGACTATGGTGATCTAAGCATTGCTATTTGTAAAAAGATAATTATCTATGACAGACAAAAAGTTCTTGGCGTCGAACGCAATTAGAAAATCTCGAAATATTATAATTTTCATTAAATACTAAATTTAGACATTCAAAAAGTATTTGTTTATTTAATGTTTTCAATCAATTTTAATAAAATATTTCATCATGCATATAATATACATTATCTTCCAAACTATCAGATTGAGTTATGATTTTAGATCGCAATTTAAAAACAACTCTGACGTGAACGATATAAACTGTTAATATAAAAAGAAATTGCATACAAAAAATTCTTTCCCGAAAACAAATTAGTTTTTATTTTCCTGTTTTATTAGCACCTAAAGAAATAAAAAAAAATATTAAAGATTTGCGTGTTTTATTCATGGAATTTTTTCAACTTCTCTGTAACCCATAACTGTTGTTCGAGTTTGATAAAAAAGATTGCCGATCTAACGTCTAAAGCACTTTTCTAAAATTCAATTGATGATTAGACTATTTTTATTATTTTTTTTGTAAAAGTTCCATGAGCTGAAGAATAATAAAAAAAAATATAATCTTCGGCGAGGTGATATTTTCAGAGTGGGTAAAATTGCTTCGAATAAAGTTTTTGAGGAGCATCTTTATGGAAGTTTCCAAAACTTTTATTTCAGTATTTTTTGAATGCGTTGCAATTGTGTAGCTCAAGTTAGGTTTAGAATTTAAGATGCTGTCAATTTCAGAAAAAAAAGTACTTTGTCTTATACATGTAATAAGCAGTCTTCATTAGTTTGGAAAATAACTCAACTACACAGCAGCATGGTGTTAATAGAACTTCAAGTGCTTAACGGCTTTACTTCAAATATTTTAACTCAGTATTTTTCTTACAGTTTTTTGAAGATGTTTATCCTGTAGTTTGTTTTAAAATAACAAGAATATTTTAATATATATAAGAAGAAATACTAAATCAAATTTTCTTTTTCACGAATTTATCTACCCGTATTTATATATAAACCTGAATTTAACTAATTTTTTTGATGGTAGATAAATCTAGGGAATGAATATATTTTTGTATATCAATGGACTGGAAATAATAAATTCTAAGATATGCCAATGTTAAAACGTTATAGAATGAGTATTCCAAATCCGTTTAAATACCAGGATATTGGTGTGTTTAATTTTTAATCCAAATCGTGAGTTCAAAATACTCTTTGATGTTAAATGCATCGTTAATATAGTTTATGGATTAACTGGAGGGCTTAAGTTGTTGGTTTTAGTTTCTCTTACTTGTTTTCATTGTGAAGCATGAATTTAACTCTTTTCATCCGATTTAACTTTTTGCAACATTCTAGCACTTTTAACATGTGTAAATAATACAGATCTACAATAAAAAATTGGCATTTATATGTTTATTTATTAGCCTATTATATTAGTTAACTTCTAGGTAACTTAAATAGTAATTTCTATCTTTTAATATCATAAGTGAGTGCTTGATATCTTGAAGAATATGTCTCGATACACATATTATTATACACGGATTGTTTCAACAAACATACAAAAGTAAAGTTCTGTCTCCGACCCCAAGTATGGAACAGAAATAAGCCTTTATTGCTTATTAGGGAATGTTATAATGAGAGAAAAAAGTATAATATACCAATTTCATGTTTTAATTATTTCACATAAACATAACATCGTTATCTTTCCCCCAAAAATTATGAAGAATTTAATGTGGAATATTATAAGCTTGTTCAACATTGCGTGAAATTTGTCCATTATTTGCTATGTAATGAAATACTAAATATAAACTGACAGTTTTGCGATTTAACTAGTTTCTTTTTTTTCTCTAAAATTTCTGAAGGTTGAAATTCTTTGAGAAGCAAAATACCAAGTTTACAATCGAAATTAATAATTATTATACAATTTAGATTCTTTTTTCTCTGTTTGTTTGTCTTCATAAGATTTTTATTAATATTCAAAGTATTATATAAAACAGTCAATTCAGTCTTCTCAATTCATATTTTTACAGCGTAGTACAAAAAAAAACGAGTTTTGTTATTTTAAAATTTCAGAACAATCATCGTAGAATTGTGTTTATACAATATTAATTTAAATGCATAATTTATGATTATTTTCACGTAATGTTACAGAATAAGATCTAATATTGGAACAATTTATCCAATAAATTAGCCCTCGAAAATTAACTATATTCTGTGATTTCGCGATCCTTTAGAGAATACCTTATTTTATAATACTACTCATTTCTCTAGCAATCATTTTTGTATGATCTAAAATGCGTTTCATTTTTCTTCTCTAACAGTGCGATGCTAAATAACATTTAATTTAAGCACATTCATCGGAGAGATAGTGTATTTTTGAAATACATTTAAATATGTCCATACCTTACTTCATCGTATTCACATCAGTATTCTTACTTAACAATGTCGGAAACTTACATGAAAATTGGAACAATTTTCTACCTCGAAATGTGTTCGATGTTTTCGATCAGGCTCCTTCACATCTGGCAAAGACAGCTGTAATTATTTAAGATTTGAAGAAATGTGTTAATCTGTCGTTTATTCATATACTATTAACATACTGGAAAATATTTTTAAGATTCAAATTAATCAGTTTCATTCAATAAAAAGACAAAAATAGTTACATATATTTTTAATGTGAGCGACTGTAATTCCCAGAATGAAATTAAAAGATACAAAATATCATTTTGCAAGTGAAATTTTAAAAAAATAATGTAAAATGCTAAATTATATCTCTAGTTTATTTTGATTTAAAATATTCGTTACTATTTAACATATTTAATTAAGTAAGCAAACTATCGAAGAAAAAGTGAAAAATGTATGTCTTCAGAAAATAGTGAAGTCAATGGAATGTATGTTATTTCTAGCAGAAAAATGATATTGCAATTTGGGATTTTAGTTTTATTTACATTATATCGTGTATTTATTTAGGTTCTTTTAGAACTAGATAGAATAGATTGAATAATTTGAATTGATTTGAAATACGCAGACAAAAAAAAATCCCGCCAGAATGTTCCAAAAAAAAATCTTTGAATAAAAAATGTTATGCGAATAAATTCTCAGATATTAGTGTTAAGACAAAAAACCATTGAACAAAACTTATTACTGTTCAAATAGCTTGTATTTTCTTTATGTTATGAAGTGTTGTAATTTTTTCACTATGTGTTTGTTTAAATTTAGCAATTTCTATATAAATATATTCCTGTTAACAATTCTTTTTTTTAAATTCAATTTTTTAATACTTAAAGTGCTCCATTGTATTTAAATTTAAAATTTTCATTATTTTAAAAGTATTTTCATGTAATAAAACAAACACGTCAAAAGGAGTTACGTTAATATTTTATTTTAATAATTAATAGCAGAAAAAATATTTTAATTTATTTTCAGGAAAGAAATTGCAGCACAAAGTTAAAATTTCTCTTTTTTTTAATGCTGTTTTCAAACTTCCACGATATAGATACCTATTTTACATTCCATGATGGATAAAAGATTTATAAAAACATTATGCAAAATTTGAAATTTTTTTAAGAATTTAAAATATGTATGAAACTGACAGTTAATTTTAAGAATCAAAACCTTTTTATGAATAATTTGTATATTATTCATAAAAAGTATATAAAATATTGTGTATAAAAACAATTTTGTAAAGTTTAAACAAAAGTAAGAAACTTCTTTTTTCTGTTTCATATGTTCTCTTTCAAACATAACTAATTTTAGAATAGTTTCTAAATTTAATGAGAGATAGTAAACTTGCCTGTATTATTTTTCAAAATGCAATATTATACTAAAATAATTTAAAAATGATTTTAATGCAAATTGTTGATTGTGTATATATTTGCATTTTTTTTACTAATTATATACACTTTAATAAAAATAATGGAAACTTTAACAAAAAAAATTCAACAATGCAACTGTTGCAAAAAACCTCGGGTTTAATTCTTGCATTATAAATATTAAATTTTATTATGTAGGTTGTACCATAGAGACGATAGATTTCAATTAATGAATCTTTAAACAAATGGATTCGTCACGAATTCAGTCTACTGGTTATACTAGATTGACATAGACTAAAAGGAAAAAGTGTTCACTTTGTAAATTATCATAATCATCTTTTTAAACTGTTAATTTAGATACAATATGATGAAAGATAAAACAAACTCATATAACAGTAGGAACATAACTTTTACAAAAGATTATCATTAATTAACATGAAGTGATTTTCATTTTCAGAACAACTTTCAAATGATTTCATTGTATTCTATCAGACCATAATAAACATATCAGTATCATAATTATACAGACTTTCTAAAGAAAAAAAAACACTTTTAAAGTTAATCATAATACTATTAAATTTTGAATAACCTTTATTTAAAACTTTACATATATTCTGAATTCTGAATCTAATCAGGTTATGATACTTATTTTTTGCCCTTGAGAAAAGCCAAATGTGTATATGAATCAGCAGCATTCTTGTGAGTATACATTGCTAGTATATTTATCTTATCGAATTTTAGTCATTAGATTTAATAATGTATTATAAAAATTCACATTACTGTTGAATCAATTATTTTCACATTTACAGCTCTTTTTAAGGGGATATCAATTTCTTACAGAAATGTTTTGTAATGAGTTTGTTCATTAAGAAATGTTGAATTCATTACACAAACAATTGTTGCACAGGAAGAATTGTGAGTTGCTCTAATTTGTGTTGCTTACGCATGACAGAAATTTCACAAACAATATATTGTACACTCCATAACAAAAACATGAGGCACCAAGAAGGAGTTGCCCGATTGTAATGAAATTTTGTAAACAAAGACAATTGGACCGAACATGCAAATGATTGAAATTTGGTATCCAATAATAGAATAGAGGGAGCTACAAAGTATTGAAAATACGCACTCAGCAGGTATATATAAGAAGTGATTTCCATCGGATGGTCAAATTTTTTGTTGCATTGCGATTTCGAATACCTTTGAATAACTGAAAAATGCATCACCGTAGAATTCAAACTCATTACTAGCAAGTGACAGAGTTTGAAAGAGGTCGTATCATTGGATTGAAAGAGGCAAGTTGGGAAAATCGAAGAATCGCTCATCATATGGGTCGATGTAATGCGACGATTAAAAATTGCTGACAAGAATGGTTGGATAGTGACATATTTCAGCGTCACGAGGGTAGCGGTCGAACTAGGGCCACAGCAGATCGGGAGGACAGAGTGATTATCAGATCAGCTGTCACAGCACCTAATTCATCGTAATCAACCATCAGCCGGGTGACCCGCACACGAGTGTCCACTATAACCATTCACAGATGGCTGATAGAGCGAAATCTACCCTCGTACTGACGGCTAGAGCACCTGTCACGCTCGCCTGCACACTAGATTACAATGGTGCTTGGCTCCCTCGCTCAGGTTGGAATGATGCTGATTGGAGATGTATAGTGTTTAGCGATGAATTCCGCTTTCAACTGTGCACTGGCGATTATCTAAAAAGTTTCTAGAGACGTCATGGGCAGCGTGCCAATCCTGCTTTCACTATTGCAAGACCTACAATCCCTCAACTAGGAGTTATTGTCTGGGGTGCCATTTCCCTTGATAGCCGGACCCCTTTGGTTTTTAACAGAGGTGCATTTACAACATAGGTTTTTAACAGAGACAGGAATTTTGACGACATTCTGAGACCTGTTTTGCTACCGTTCCTTTAACAGTATTCTGGCCTTATTTTTCAGCAAGATAATACCAGACTACATACTGCATGTTTTTCTTTTAACTGCCTTACAGCTTGTCTAACACTTCCTTGGCCATCCAGATCTCTCTCCAATTAAGCATGTCTGGGATATGATGGGAATGCGACTGCATCTACCAGGGAATGTTGACAACAATTGGAGCAAATTTGGTTAGAAATACCGCAGGAGACCGTAAGGGAGCTTCATGACTCTATGCCAAGTCTTGTGGTAGCTTGCACCCAGGCTAGATGTGGTTAACACATTATTGAGCCTGTTATTTTATAACGATATAACTCTGAAATAAATTATTCAAATTTTCTGAAATTTTAATCATTTTCAATTCTGTACATAATTTTCTTATCCAACAGTTTTTATCTCCATGGGACAACTCTTCTTGATTCGTCGTTTTATTTCTCATAGAGTGTTCAAAGGAAATGTAAAAATAGAAATAAGCTGAAAATTTATTAAATTTCTCGCGTGTTGTAACGGTAAACAGCAACGGTTGCTCCGCATGATTTTTATCTCAAAATATACTAATCATAGAGTGTTAAATCATTTCAAATTTTTAATTCTGATAATTTGAATTTAATTTAAAATCGATTTTAAATAGAGCCGATTCTTTCTCTTCCTGGCCTTTTGACGATGATATAAACAAATCTATTAAAGAAATAATATCATCTTTACTCACAGAGTAAAGTTCTTGTTTAATGTGCTGCTTGGCATAGCTTTTAAACAACGCCAAAACGCAATAAACGTGAGGTTACCTGAAGAAAGGGTTGCCAGAAGGAAGGTTACTAGTCTGGAGATTTATCGCCTAAAAATATTTCTTGAACATGCTGCAAGATAAAATAAAATCCAAACTAATTAAAATATTTGATTGTATATATCATGGGAAATTTTTCACAATCATTCTTTTTTATTCTATATGAAGTGAAGTATACAATTAAAATATCCATTAAGACACTAACAAAATTTTCAATCTATCAAAAAAAATTTAATGTTGTGTTTTATTAACATTATGTAAAACTGTATATTTCAGAATTCTGCATTACTATTTTAGCACATTTGTAAGTATCCTATTTTCTTGCATTTATTCTTTATACTTTACAAGTAATTTTAAACATTTTGATAATCTAGAGAGAATTTTGAGCTATCCACAGGAAATTTATGTTTGAAAGTAGTGTACAAGTTATTCTGCGCCTGTGTCATTTTATTAAAACATGTATTCGAGAAATAAAATATGCAAAGTATTTAACGAATTTTTACTATCCATATTCTTGTAATTAGGAATTAAAAATATAAACCTTATAGTACATTTTAGGATAAAATTTCATTCTATGTAACTAGTTAGTAATACATGAATATCTGTTTAATAAACTTCGTCAACAACTTTCAAAATGCTGAAACTAAGAAATATTTTTAAGAATTAATAATGACGATATTAATTTTTAATCCATATTGCCTTAATTTTTCTAACTAATTTATTACCAAATAATATAATATTATGGGCTTACATACCATTGCTAATAATTGTAAACATATAGTCTACTTGGTGAAGTAAGTGAAAAAAAATTCTTTTGTTGCGAAATTCGATTTCCCAATTTTATATATAAGGCGATCAAAAGTAAATTGAAAGATATTCGAACAATATCAACTTGTGTTTGATGATTTTCAGTTGATAACTATTTGATTTTATTCTAACAATACATTAATTAAACATTAATAATGTTATACTGTTGAATTAATTTAATGATATTTAGCAATGAAATAATTATTGATCTTATATCGCAAGCCAAAAACGATTAAATTAGGAGCTCTAAGAATATTCTCACATTGTATTTTCTACAGTAGAATATACGTATTTTGATATGAAAACTAATATTTACAAGAAAAGCCATCTCAGAATGATTTAAACTTTTTATTTTCGTTGTACACGTAAAAATAAAAATATATTAGGTGGCGAATTAGTAAGTATTTGAGTAAATTATTATCTATAGATACTTTATCAATATGAACTATATTAAAGGAGTTCTTTCGATTATATTGAAATAAACTAGTTTGAAAGCAAAAACTAAATTCAAGGCAGTTTTAATTTTCTTACCCAAAATATTCTTTTATCGTCCCGATTCACCGGAAAACAACCATTAGGGATTGAGTATAAGGAAAATAACTTTTAGGCAAAATATATAGAAAAAATATGTTACTGCCACACAAGATTAAAAAGATTAATGGTAAAAAAAAGTATATGAAAAATTATCAGTAACACTGATTACAAGGAAGGGTACCAAAAGTGTTAATAACAAATTCAATGACGGGGCTAAAAATAAAGTTTCAGACCAATATATTGCGTAGAGAAAGTTTGTTAGACAATAACTCAAGGGAATTACCGCAATAGCTGGGGGCTCTCAGTCTACATTTTAATGTTATTGGAAGCAACAGACTTTCTTTCCTCTAGGTGTTTAAGAAAGAAAAATAAAATAAAAAAAGTATTTTTAAATCTTTTGACTTTTTGGCGCATTTGTTATATTTTCAGGCATAAGATCTTCTAATAAGATTTTGTTTCGTATATACAGTACTCACTTTATAATTCGACATTTTATATTTCTGGCGATTTTATACTGGCATATAAGCCTTACAGATTTTATTTAATGGCTCCTACTTGGATGGAATAATATTGGCTCTCAATACAAACAGAAAATCTTTTGTAGTATTAGGTGTTTCGTATATTTTACGATTTACTCGCTTGTACAGTATTAATTTTTATTCTTCGTTAATATTTAGCTTTTTCTTTTTAAACGTATTATAATTAGCATTTTTTCAATACCCTGACTTTTTCAGTAATCTGGTCTTATTTGGTTATAAGGTTGTCTGGTATGCCGGATTACAGATAAAATATTATAGTAAAAAAGCTGTTTTATTAAGTGGATTTAGAAGAAATAAGTTCCGCATTGATACATAAAATTGTTAAATTGGAAATAATACTGATTCTCCAAATCTGAGATCCATTACAAATTAATTTTTATGTTAGATAAATCTTAAATATTTCAATACTTAACGTATGGGTTAAATAATATTTACTTTATAACACATAAAAAATCTTATAAAGGAAGATTTAAAGTTGAAAGAAAACTAATATTCATACTTCAAAAACATTATTTTTTATTTTGGAGTAGTTATTTTTACTATTCATTTATTGTTTTTAAGGAATTTAAGTTTCCACTTAAGTATCACTAATTATGATGTGTATATGAAACATTTTTTTTGCATAAAATGAAACATAATTAATGAAAGATATTTCTTATGATCTGATTACTAATTATTTCATAATCGTTATATTATTTTTCCTATAATTCATTGTATTTAGTATATTTAATTTCAATTGCTTAGAATAATTGATTGCGACAATTCACAGTGGAAAAATTATCTTAAACAGTATAGGTTAATAATTTGTTCAGTTTACTTTTTGTATATCATAAAGCATTAAGAATAATTTTCATGCATACAAGATATTTTGAGAGTATTTTTGTTGATTTAGATACCTAATATTTATTTGGGTTAGGTAAACATACTCTCTCTCCTCTTGAACGTAATATATTACTATTCTGGATTAATTTAACACTGAAATGACCGATATTTTAAAATACCTAGGACAATTATTGGTAGTCATTTTGACCACAACAAGATATAGAGAGCAGACGTTTAATTTGTGTGACGCAAACATCGATTTAAAAATTTAAATAAGATACTTTTAAGAAATTTAAAGTACATTTTTATTCTAAAAATTTGTATTGCATAAAAATTAAACATCTTAGTTTTGAAAGAAAATGATCATTTTATTCTCATTGAGTACTTATTTCCAATTATAGTTAAATTATATAATTTGCAACAAAAACAGTTTAATACAACGTCATTGTGACATTTTCCACTAGTGAATTTAACTCACGAAGACTTTCATTGATTTTTTTTCTGGCATCACGTAAAATGACAAAGATTGAAGCGCTAGAGAGATTTAAAGGTCCTTTTTTTACAAACAATGTGGTAATCTTAGTTCGCAAATAAAATTCGCAAAAGGTCTTTTAAGAAATTTAAGATAAGTTAAATGCTGAAATAAATTTGAGGAATGTATTGTTATAATGCCTAGAATATCTTAAAAATGTAAATAAGCTTCTTGAAGCCAATCGTATCACGTACAACTGGCTCATTTGAACCAGGTAATATATGCTACATTTAAGGAAGCAACTCCTTAAATGTAGTAATTTAAGGAGTTGTTTCGTTAAATGTCGGAATTATTATTAAATGCTTCTTTCCCTAGGAACTGGTTGGAATTATTAGCTATCCTGATGCTTATATATGCAGAATGCATCTTCTTTAATTATACTATAATCAATTACAATTTTTTGAATTTTCACTTGAGCTTTTGATAACACTTACTTGGGAGTTTCATGTCTTTAATCGTAGAAAGAAATTTTTAGTTAATTTTTCAATTAAAGAAACATTTTGGTTAATAATTTTATTTCAATTATATTTTTTGCTGTTAAAATCAGTACTGTTTTATTGATATAAACATTGGAAAATTTAGATTGTTTCTATTCATTTAATATTTCCGGGAAGTCAAAATGAAATGAAATAATATGAATCTTCCGAGACAAATAAGATAAAGTCGCAGTCAATACATTAAAGTAAGTAATTCGATATCAAGAAAAGGTCATAAACTGAGCGTGAGTATGACAAAATTTATTGGTCAAAATACAAAATCATAACAACTCTAGATATGTTCCTGGGCTGCAGATTTTTCTAATGTATTCTTTCTCACGTCATAGCATTGAGTTGACTTATCTCATCACACGCAGATTGAACTTTTTTAAGCAGAACTTACAAATTTTGCGAAGTAGATGAAATATTAACACAATGGTTCATATTCATAGCGTCACTACAGTTTTCTACGGTTGACAAATCTGGGCCATAACATAGTGTCTACTGCTGCGAACCAATCACTTGATCAGGCATCGTAAGACATTCCTATTCATGCCATTATGCTCTGACGTCTGGATATGTGACGAGTTACAACAAATCGTCGATCGTGACGTCATTGACCCCACACAAGGGGGCAGTTATCCTCTTACCAAGAGAAAAACGAGACTCATCACTAAACATCACGTCGCTCAATTGAGACACTATTGTAGTCTCTGGAGATTTACTATAACACCAGTGTATAATCTTATTAATAGTATACATGATTACGATACAGAAGCATGCAGCTGTCAGCTTATGTTACTAGTACGTACTTGAGGACGAGGAGAGGACATCAATGTTAGCATAATGTTTGGAAAATAGGCAGGCAATGGGCTCCGTGCCTGCAATTAACCTACTTGCGTTCCACGTACCTCTTTCTGAGCCTATTTTAACTAAGCCATAACTTTCTTAAACCCACTTCAGATAACAGTGTGAAACTGCAACATCTGCGCAACTGATATAAAGCCCAATCCGATAGAATGACCATCTGCCTTCACGAATTCCTGCGATCCGATTATTCTCAAAAGCTCCAATTGTTTAAATGGCTGTCATTTCCTTCAACAGGCCTTCTACACATCAAGGCAATAAATTGATCCCAAACACACTAATTGGAATCACAATTACGCAATTAGGGATAACCTTTTAAAGGGTTCTAAGTGGCTTTATAAATAATATGTTTGCTGACATCATTAGCGCCGAAGCGGCTAACACTTTAATCATTTGCACTTCTAGTAGACACTAACTAATTTCTTAATTTGCATTTAAGCATCTTATTTTCTTTTTGATGTTACTCTCTTTGATGATGAGAGTATACAGAATCATATTATAAATATAAAATAATATAACAAGAATTGCTTTTCATATTTAAAGCTTTTTTATTGATTTATATTCTATTTAATAATTTTATGACTCATTGATACATCACCGAAGCATTGCTTATAACGATTCAAACTCCAATAAATGCCATTCAATCCAAATATTAAGAATAAACTCTAATCTCTTAGTCCAAACTTCTGAACTAAGGGTTATTGCTCCCAAAAGAGTAATTTAACTAAACATTGAAGGATAATGCGTTTATCTTGATGGCAGTTAAATATCTTGAGTGCAGAATAAAAATTTTAGCCAATTAGGCAATATTATCACAATGTGATTTAGTTATAAATAACGCTTATTAATTTTAGTAAACAGTTTTGATATGTCCTCTTAAAGAAGGTTGTTTTGTTAACGATAAATTATAAATAGATTATTAATAAATGACATTTTACAGATTTAAAACTAGAGAGTAGTATCAATTAAAAACGCTTTTTTGTAAGAAAAGTATATATCATGGAATTTAAGTTCACAATTTGGAAAAGTAATTCTTCGGCTGAAATTACCATTAACTAGACCGATTTATGAAACCTGGAGTCAAGAAAACCTGGAGTTAAAGAAAAGTAAACCGCCAGTTTAAACTTCATTTCGCCATTATGTTTGTAACTGCAGTTAATTTGTTTTCTTTTTCTTATATAAAATACTATTTTTAATCTCAAATTCAATTGTTGCTCATATATATTTTAATATTAAATGAAATGCAGAAAAGGAAAGTCTGAATACGTGAATAAAAGACATATACCAAAACTTAAATTATTGCTAATCAATATGATTTATATATATAAAGTTGTAAATATAATTTTAATTTTTAAAATTATATTCTTCATAGAAATAGTACAATTGAGAGAAAGCACATAATTTTGAGAAAGGATAATATTTAATAAATCTTGATCACACCTAAACAATCTATTACTTTGCATTGTTTTCCAAAAGTAATTCTTATTTTTATCCTCGTAAACCAGATAATCAGTTTCACTTCTTAATCTATCTCAGTAGAATCATATTTACGAAAAATATTATCAATGTACTTTTTAAAGGTAATGAAACTAATTAAGTTGTATAAATACACATTATACAGATATCGAGTCATTTTATATTACATCAGAATTTCCTTAAAGAGACTATTGAGTAATAAATATTTAACTCGGAATATTAATGAATGAATGTGATTGATTGAAGTGTAAATAAAAATATTCAAATATTTTTGTTTCACATATCGAATAAAAAAGCTGGGTAACACACTTGACAATACCCTATGGCAGGTGTCGGCAAACTGCTGCTCGCGAGCCGCATGCGGCTCTTTAAATGTAAAGCTGCGGCTTTCCAATTCCATACGAAAAATTAATAATTTACTATAAAAACCTTTAAAACATAAGAAAAAGTATTTTTAAATACTTAATTTCTCAATACCTTCTATTTTCATAATTGCAAATCGCTATGCTTAACATGACCGTAATGAGATAAATTTGAACTATTCTTTTGTTTTTAGATATGAAACTCCATGACCATGTTTATCTTTCAGCCAATTGGATTCCATTTCCGTCAGACCCAAACAGCCACCGTCGAGAGTGTGTTGTCAGTCAGCCATCCTCGGATAGTGCGGTCGACATTAAATTACACATGTGTTAATTTAATCACTTGAAGTTTTGCGTGTCTATTCGCTTGTTGTTTCAAGAAGAATACGATTTAGAAGCAAATTCTCTTCTCAAAGGTATGCACGCGTGTAATATAATAAAATCAGTAACAATTGGATTACATATTTGAGGATCGTGTTAACGAATTAATAATGGTAAATAAATTGTTTGCCGTTTTAGATAGTTAAGAAAAAAGTTAAAAAATCATTTTTTCAGATCCGCCGCCAGCATGGCAGCTGGTAGAAAAAGAGAGAAGAACTGAAGAAGAAAATCGAGAATTCAATCATAATTGGACGGAGTCGTTTGCATTCATATGCAACACAGATGGAATTCCGACTAGTTTCAATTACCACGAAAAACTCGCTCAGAGTAAGAAGCCAAATTTGGAGAGATACTTCACTACAAACATACCCAATTTGTTGGTAAATATCCAAGCGGTAACTCACGAAAAAGGAGCCGTTAAAGAGCTCCAAAAAAAAAAAAAAAAACCACCAACAGTCAAGTTTCATGCTAAGTAATCGGTAAGTAATATTCAAATAATGTAAATCTGTCAAGCTTTGCAGTATCATTAGAAATTGCACAGAGAGAAAACCCAATTACGCATGGTAAGTACGTCAAAGATTGTTTCAATAGACCCGTGCCTTATTTTGAGCATTCATAAAAATTTTTGCTATATTATTAATTATAAATAAATATAGTATTTGTGCCATGCATCGAACACAAAAGAAATTAATTTGTTATTTTTCTGCGTGAATGTATGTAGGAGTTCTTGATATGAAATAAAATTAGAATATCCAGAAAATAAGCATTTAAATTTTTGCAACATTTGGGTCTTCAATAGACATTAAATTAAGAAATTTACTTCAATTCATTGAACAATAATCTAGAAAAGAAGCTATGTTTGCGGTCATATTTGTTTTTTTACGTCTCTCAAATTAATAACAAAAATATCAGATATAGCATAAACTAAAAACTTAAATTCTGTATAGTAATAAGAAGTTTATATAATTATACATGAATTATGACGTTATTTTAAAAATATATGATAATCAGTAAAGCAATTAACTCCTCCCTTAAAATAAATTAAACATATAAAAATTTATCCATTACAAACATAATTAGTTAAGAATGTAACAATTATAATAGAACAAGAGTCATGAATGAAAATTAAGAATATTAAAATATACTAATCAGTATGCTTCGTTCAGTTACGTATTGCTGTTTGTTTAAAAATGGAAAAAGCGAGTTTCGTGTTCTGTTAAAACATTGTTTTTAATTAATGGTAAAAACACCGTACAAACGAAACAATGGATTGAAAATGTTGCGGACTCTTGTCCATCAAAAGCAATATTATGTCGGTGGTTTTGCCAGGTAAACGTGGTCGTACCATTACAAATGACGCCGTCAGGTAGACCTGTGGAAACCAGAATTTACACGGAAAATGTAGTGAAGTGACAAAGAATTATAATGAAAGATCAGGTGGCTCGTTAGATTGCTGAGATTACACAGATATCGTATGGAAGTGTATTTATCCTTCATGAAAAGGTGAGCATGAAAAAGGTTTTTCAAGTGGGTGCCACGTTGCTTTCAATTACTGGAACAAAACAGCAACGAGTCGATGATTCAGAAAGCAGTTTAACGCTATTTATAAGCAAAAAGATTTCTTGCGTCGTAACGTGACCGTGGCGGACGAAATATGGATACATCACGCACACTCAGAGTCGAAGCGGCAATCTGAGTGGCGCACAGCTGGCGAAAAGGTCAAGCGTCCGAAAACGCAGCAGTCGCTGACAAAGGAAACCATGGCGTCAGTTTTTGGGATACGCATGGCGTGATTTTCGTGGCTACCTCGAAAAGGTAAAATCGATCAACGGTAATTATTATATTGACTTGCTGTGGTGCGTTTGAAGGAGAGGAAATCGCAAAAACATTCACATGCAGAAAAATCCTTTTTCACCAAGACAATGCACCCTGCCACAAGTCGATGAAAACAATGGCAAAATTGAACGAATTGGGCTTTGATCTGCTTCCCCACCCCCATGCTCGCCAGATTTGGCCCCAGTGATTACTGGCTCTTTGCTGATCTTAAAAATGCTCCAGGGAAAAAGATTTGGCTCAAATGAGAGGTCATCGCTGAAACTGAAGCTTATTTTGAAGCGAAAGATAATTTTTAAACATGGTATTGAAAAATTGGAAAAGCGTTCGAACGGTGTATCACCCTAAAGGTGATTATGTTGATGAATAAAAATTGCAAAAATTTTGTTTTCAATGTGAGGAGTCTCGGACGTGATCCATGTGTGACATATATATATATATATATATATATATATATATATATATATATATATATATATATATATATATATATATATATATATTGAAAAGCAAATAGTACAATGTGATCTAAAATAATTTATAGATAAGATTAAAATTATAAACATCTAATATAAAAATTTTAAAATAAATAAAAT
>BMAW01106312.1:3829-31390 GCA_019974015.1 Nephila pilipes | reverse complement strand
TACTATCTAAGCAATAAGAAATATCAAGAACTTAAATTTAGTTTTCGATTCTTTATCAATTTTACCTTCAGTAAACCAGCATTTTTTTCTAATTAGAAGAGCCATTGAGAATTTAATTTTTCTTTTGCTATAGCACAGAGTTGAGGAAATAGTATTATTTTGATGATGAAAAATGTCTGATTAAACTTTTCATTAGGGACAAATTGGTGATTTTCTCGAAATCTTTGAGTGGAGTTTACACAATTATATGAATCATTTCGAGGCTTATAATCATCTCCATTCGATGTACCATGTTTATAGGAAGAAATTGCAGTCATTATGTTTTTTTAAGTTGATGACCGTTTACTGGATCCATGATTGTTTTATTAAATAATGGCGAAATAATTTCATCAATAAAGTATTCCGACGACAGAGCGTGTGAAGTTACATGTAGGTAGCAAGTGCCATTAGGAAGATAAAACCATTTAAAACGAGCTTTTGAGGAAGAAGATTTTCTCTAATTTGGGCTAATTCGGGAAGTAATGCAGAGTTTGAAGCTAATATTAAATAGGAGTACGCAGTACTTTAAAATGAATTTAAAAGTAGATTGAAATACGTAATAATGTAATCTTTAAAAAAATGGATTGGAGTTTAAGATTTTAATTTAAAAAAGGTTGGATAAATTTGAGTATAAATCATTAAACCAAGCTTTTTTTTGAAAACAAAATTGAAATAATTACCAAATATAAATAAAAAGTAGAAATAAAAATTTCAAAATTAACTATTTAAAAGAATCGTATATATTGTAGGAGTAAATTTCTAAAAAGACAGACAGGAAAACATAATTTGAATTCACTGAAAGTACGTAGAAAGAGAGAGTGAAAAATTATATATAAATATATATGTGGAGTTGTATATGTACGTATATTTAAAGTTAATAATTAAATATCAATTAAAGCAACAATCACATTAAACAAAGAAAATAATTCAGAAACCTAGAATTTAAAAATATGGTTTCAATGAATAAAAATAAATAATATATATACACACAATTACCATATTATTTAAAATATACTTAAGAATAAATATACAAATACAAATAAAAAAGTACTAAAATACACAAAAACAAATCACAGATAAAATAATTTAAAAATGAAATATCTTTTAAAAGTATACAAAACGAAAACAAAACTATATACTATATCTGTGTGACATGAGTCAGTAGTAGGTGTTTATATATATATATATATATATATATATATATTATAACGTATTATAACAATATGCACCAGCAGTCGCATTTAAAAATAAAGTAAAAACCTCATAATTTGAAAAATTGAAATAAGAAAGAAAAATTATTTAAAAAGCAAATGTAATTTTAAGCAAAAGATCAAATAATATAGGAAATCAGTAACATATTTATAATTTACATTAATTATAAGAAATGACTAAAGGTATATAAAATAAATTTAAAAAATAACTAATGCAAAATTAAAATATTCATTATTTGCCATTGCATCATCATTACTATTTTTCGCTCAAAATAATAATAAACCTAATCCGACATGCTGCTATCTATATATACCAGTGTAAAATTAAAAATCTTCAAAAGAATTAAATGCTTACAGAATTACAGAAGAAAAAAAAGAAAAATACACTACGAAATTCAAATTAAATAACGTTATAAAAGCAAGAACATATTTTTCAAAATAATCTGGGAAGTAATTTTAGGAACTAACGAAAAATAATGAAAAAATGTAACATTCTCAGTTTATTAATTTTTAGTTTTAAATTGGTTCTTATATATTTTCAACAACGAGAGGCCAGTTGTATAGAGATTAACTTGAACCTATCTTTACATCTAATGGAACATTAACTGTTTTTATATCATATGGATACACAATTATGTAATATATACCTAAAAAATCTAAAATTAAATTACTAAAAAAAAAATAAAAGATATCACTTCACAAAAATATCAAAACTTTCGACATTTGTAATTAATGTACTAAATGCACTTTATTCTGAATTTGTAAGATATAATATATAAATTATTGGTTTTCAAGAATATTTTTTTTAATAGTTCTCGTTTTTTAAGGGATAATTTATTAAACTTTTATTAATTTGTTTTATTTAATTAATGGTTAGTTTAATACAAAATGTAAACTAATTTATGGAATAAAATACATATCAAGATTTGAATTCTGTGGTTTAAATTAAATTTGAGAATATTAAGAATATCAATGAAACTAAACCAAGCAATTTTGTTTGTAGAGAGTAAATATATACTTTGCAATATTACAGCCAGGCTATTGGTATGAAATAGATTTCCTTATAAGCTTTATCATTAAAATGGAAAATATCACTTTTTTTTAAACGATTAATTAAAATTTCTTTATGAAGTTTCTGAGAAATGGAACTATTATTACGTATCTAAAATCAACAAGAACTTCGATTAATTTTGGATCAATGGTTTAATTTTTTTAATATTTGTACCATATTTTGTGTAAATATATTAATCATAATCATATTTAAGCAAATTCACAGCTTTTGTAATAATTAATGTCTTATCATAGCCATCATTAAAATGTTGTAATATTTACACCTACAAAGATGTCTCAACTTCAAATAACGATTGCATGTTGAAAAAAAAAAAGTAACTTGTATAAAATGTCAATCTTATAATTTTTTAAATCTTAAATTTAATCTTAAATTTTGGGTAAATTATAAAGAGAGATCAAAGCAAATTATACTAACTCAAGTTCAAAGGAAAATAAATCATAAGAGTTTGTGGTTTACTTTTGCACATCACCAAAGTGAAGGTTTAAGATTTATACCCTTGTTTTACAAAGTGTAAAAACAAAAGAATGGAAACTTTATATATATATATATATATATATATATATATATATATATATATATATATATATATATATATATATATACCATATATATATATATATATATATATATATATATATATATATATATATATATATATATATATATATATATATATCAAGTCAACTACTATAATGATATTTTGGGGTAAAACTAATATATCGTTCCTAAAGAGATTATCGTTATAGAGAGAATCAATGCTGCATCGAAAGAACTTTGTTTTGCATTACCATTGGCTACTAGGAATTCTTTCGGCTTTAATTCAGCACCAACTCATGTTCGCAAATGGCAATGTATATTCGTATGGGTGAGAACAACCAAATTTTACAGTGTAACTAATTTTTTGCAACTACTCACCAAGTCTTAGTGAATTATCTTTGTGTGGGTTTCTGTTGATTCTATAGCCTATGAATGCTAATCGCATATTTCAGTAACAAATTTTAATGCGTAATTAAAAGTAAAACCCCAAAAAGGTTTCTATATTATGTATTAGATGGCATAAAATAAATGATAATAGATAGCCTATAATAATTAATGTATTTATTAAGATTCTGTAAGAAATAAATCAGAATTTTTTTTTCATTTTCGGAACAATCCTCATGTAAAAGAACGTATAAATAATTTAAATGCTCCTCAATCTTTAGGTAAGCTAAACAAAGTATGAAATTCCTGTCAGCAATTCAATTACACTGCTTGTCCAGGAGATACGTTTTTTAAAGCAGACCTCTTTATGGTTACATCATCATTTTTGAACTACTTCGACCTCTTCTTTTTTAAAATATATATCTTCATCTGTTAGTTTTGAAAATATCTATGTTTTCATCAGCATTTAAACGAGCATGAACAGATATTTCAACCTTTTTTCTTCAGTTTACCTTCGTAATTGGTCAAAAAATTATAGAGACTAGAATTTTCTTCCTCAGAATATCACAGAGTGTCACTTTGACTCTTTTCATCTTTTGAACAAGAAACCAACATTTTTTCAGACAGACAGCCAGAACCACTAATAAACCCTAATCACATGTGGATCTTTTTACGAGATAACGGTAACTTGATGCTGTATTGCTTTTCGATCAATGTCTTTTATCCACTAATCGTTTTCTGTAATACCGACGGAAGCATTTTAAAGAAGCTGTAAAGCTACCGAGTGATGTTTGATTGGAAAACAAACTTTTATATTCTACGATTTTGAATGGGTGTGTGTAGAGCTGTTTTTATATTAAAAAAAATTCTTTTCTTCCTCGGTTTATACCCTTTATCTGGATTACAATAATACATTCAATTATTCTTTCCAAAATCACTTACACGCTAAGCTTGTTTTCAATGTTGTCTATTGCCTTTACAGTTCGTGTTTTTAAGTCATCTCTGCTTTTAAGGATCTTCCAGTATGGGGTTTAATTTATCGCTAGCGATATCGTTTGTGCACGATATAACTTCGTGTCTGTTCATTTCTTTATACATACAGTTTTTCTTCCATTTAAGTGTTCATTCAGGGCAGCATCTGGAAAAGAAATAACCCTTCTATTACAGGTTATATACATTAATATTTTCAAAAAATTTACGTAATTCCTCGATATGTGCGTACTTCATCCAGTAGCATTGAATTTTCATCACCATTTGAAAATCAATGGAGTACCCTTTTCAAGTATCCAAATTTTGTGGTCTCCATTCTAGCATGAAGTCTGGGTTCCTATCCATGCCGAATTTTCTGCCCATGCGTGTTATTGTTTAAAGCACGGAACAAAACCCATTTTCTTTATTAAACTATTTAAATATAAATACAAAAAAATGGTAAAAAATAAAATATTTAAAACTACACATTTGAGAGAAAAATTACGTTGTTAAAGTAGTATTAAAACACAAGATTAAAAATTATCTTTCAAACTAAAAGAGCAGAAATAGCAAATATGAAAAATTAAAATAAATGAAGCTGTAAAAAAGGAATAATATAAAGCAAATAAAAATTTGATATAATGAGTCTTAAATCAATTTTAAAAAAAAGAAAAAAATGCAAAATTTGTAGAATAATTTTTAAAAAAATTAATAAGAAAATGAGAAAAAAAAAACGTAGAAGCTATAGACTTTATAGGTATATTTAAGAATACTATAAGCCTATAAGTATGTAATGAAAAAAAAATAAATTAGTCATTTAAAAAAAATCGGTATTTAGAGAATATATACTGTTATTTTATGCTATAAACTATTACGCTGTCATATTATTGTATATAAATATATAATAATGTATAAAAAGGAAGTAAACAAAAATACACTAAACAAAGGGAAAATAACTAAATTTAAAAATAAGCAGTTATACTATAATATTTGAATGATTATTAAATAAAAAAACAAAGAAAAATATTTGAATCTGAAGATTTAAATAAAAATAGGTAACTATTACAAAAACCTAAGAAAAATAAACAAAAGAGACCGAATATACAGCTACAACTAATTGAAAAATTGAAAATATTTTAAAAATAACCAAAAATGAAATAATAACTGAATATGGGAAAAAGCATAATAGTTTGATTATATTATAACAAGAGTTTGCAATTCCTTTGTTCCGATAACTTTGTTGCAATAGGAAGTATAGAAAATTTCATTTTAGAGAAATTGTTCCAAAGATTTGTCTCAATGAAATCAGAATTCTTTAAGTTAGGAATTTTTCTTTAGAATTCAACTTGTTTCAAAATACTTTATTTCGTTTCTTTCAAGTGAGAATACATAAATATATATCTGATTCTCAAGTAAGGTCCTTTCAATGTATGGATCAAAACATTCCTCTTCAAAATTGAAAATGAAACACAACGAGAAAACTCGTTACGTATACTATGTTGGAAAGTTGAAATATTCGATAAAAAACGATATACTTGAAAGTGAAGTAGAATCAAAATCCCTTACAACAAAAGATTGAAGAACATTTTTTCTAAGAAGCCTTGAGTGATTTTAGACATTGCAAGAAAATTTAATAAAAATATTTTTTTATTTATTTCATACACATACCATTTTTCATGTTATTCAAAAAGCATAAGATTTAAACATTTGTATATTACAGTTATTTAAACATAAAGAAATTGAAAATTATACATCTTTTTAAATATAAATTATATACACAATTTCCACTAGCAAAATTTATCAACGTTCGTCTTTACATCTTGGAGCCAAATTTTCTAAAAAAAACAAAATTATGATCTGGTGTTGCCAAAAAATATATCTTAATAAAGAATATTGAAAAAAAGTATCCTTGAAAGTTTAAATCGTTTGCTTTTAAAAGTAGAATAGATAATATTTTAAAAAAGTATCACATTAAGATTAAATCGTTTGTTTTTAAAAATTGAATATGTCACAATACATATATATATATATATATGTATGTATCACAGTTTCTTTAAGACATATTTAGGAAGTATTTTGGAATTCATTCACTGTAAAAAAATGTATTAGCGAGTAAACAATTGAAATACATGGTATTCAAATATTTACTGTATTCTGTGAATTATTACTGAAACTTTTATTGTTCATTTTTTTCTGTAACATAAATTAAAGATATTATAAAACTGTACAAAAGAAGTCTTTTTTAAAATTAAATCTAGGTAAACAAAGCAAATTCCTATTCGCTAAATATAAATAAGCGCAGTTCATTAAAATTCGTTAAATATGAAATGCTAGAGACTTTTTAAAGACTCTCTTTTTTTATTTCTGCGTTAAAATTAAGGTGAAATCTTATTGAAATTTCCCAGTATTTGTAACAAGAAAAACATCCAAGTAAGATAAAATACGAGAAATAACGAGTAATGCTAAGTTAAATTTCCTCATTAAGAAACCATTTTCAATTTTTTTCTAATATCAAAATCATTTAACGCTCTTTGGTTATTATTCAAAAATTTAATTTAATTTATTTCTTAATGACGACAAAATTCCTTTTTCAATATAGACAAACAAAAACTGAAGTTCATTATACATTTATTTAGACTTCAAATCGTAGCTGATTAAACCCAAATCATTAACACTTCCTCAATAATAAATTTAAATTACAGAAATCATTGTTCTAAATTACATTGAAATATTCAGGCCCAAGTATGAGTTTTGATATTGAAAAACGGTTCTCATTCATGGTATATGTAAATGAGCATAAACTGTTATATTTTTACACCAAATGTGTTTCCTCTGAATAAAAAAAAAGGCTTCAAAACGTTCATTCTAATTTTTGTTGATTAATTTAGTATGAATGAGATCATGCTCGTTTCCCTAAGTTACGCAAATACCTAAAAATGAAGTTGAGCTGAATTTTTTGTTGTTCTTAGATACATTTGTTGGGTGAGATTGGTTCATGAACTGAAGAGATTAGTTGCACATTATAGTAATCCTAGAGTATTTTATTCAATGTATATCAAATTCCAACTCAGACACTTAGTAAGAACGCAAATGAATTTAACTCTAATTTGTATTCGTTTCGTGAATTATTGATTTCTTAAAGAAAGATTAGAGATTTTCTTTTGTTTTACCTCTCAATTTAAAAGCTTGTGATTTAATTATTCACATAAAAAGATTTATTTTTAACTATCTTCCGTGAATATCTTACTTCTCATACTATGGAATATTTTAAGTTTTTCAGATTGAAGTTATATATCGTAATACACCACATAATCAAATTTTTAGTTAAGATAGTTATAAACCAAATTTGTTCAATAACAGTTTTCACCGGGAACTATCACGAAGAGAGTTCAGAGTCTGAAGGAATACAAAGTATATGTGTGCTTTATTGTGTTTTTTAATTTAATTAGTAAACAGAACTGAAGAAACTTATTACTACCTCCATATCTTTTAATTTTTAAACTCTTACTAACATTTACAAAGTGTCCTATAAGGAATGGAATACATAGTTTTGATGGATTGTGGAAGTCAAGAAATCATTGTTGTAAGTTTTGTTTACAGCTGTGTTCAAGTCGACCCAACAGGTCGATTCCTGATACTTCTAAATATTATTTATGCAGAATTATAAGTCTGTTTAGCATTAAGAGAATTTAGAATATAAAGTCCATTTGTAGTGAACAAATTAGATAATTAAGGTAACATTATAAGACGCATGTTGTATCAATGAGGTTTTGAGGGTCTTCGCCACTTGATACTGGCTCAAAATTACTAGGCAAGTTAACAATATGCATATTGAGATTCATTCCAATCAAGCAACATGCAGTTTCTTACCTGATTGAAGAGTTATGTATATCACTTTTAATATAAGTGATACCAATATAATATTTCAGTATTCCGAATTTTTCACCATTTAATTCCATAAAGACTCTCCTATTATTATTTTGCAATTTTAAATACAACCACTGTGATAGTTCAACATGGCGTCATTCAGCCAAATAATGGATTAATTTATACACTTGTCAATTTTGACTGACAATTTTTACTTTGTATTTTTATTTAAATAATTTCTATATAAATTGTTTTCATATAATTTCACAAATTAAATGTAGGAAATTTTATTCATAATTATTATAATCAAGTAATAGATATATATTATAAGAATATTCATTTTCTTCTTCAAAAAATTATACATGCATTTTAAAAATAGTGTTTTACTGTGACGTACGTTAATAATCTGTTTTAAAAACGCCGCTATAAATTTCCTATATAATTTTACTTTATTTATCAGCCTGTTTCTTTCAGCTTTCAGTGCTCTAATTGGTTTATGCAGCCAAATAGTACAAAAATTCAGATTAATTGTATTTTATGGTTCGTATACATATTAATGATATTTTTAGATGTAATTGAGTGGAGAGTGTAATGTTTATTAGAAAAACAGTTCACCAAATATCATTGCATCAAAAGAATAATTAACCCTTATGCCGAGTATGTACTTAAAATGATTTTCTTAAAACAATTCTGTTGTTACTTGCAATTTCTTTTTTTTTTTTTAATTTTTTTAAAATTTTTTTCTTCCCTTAAGTTAAAAAAGTACCTTTGTTATAACTTTCAAACTAAGAGATTCTATATTTATAAGGTGTGTAAAATACTAATTTGAAACTATTTAAACTATACAAAGTACATATATGTGACTTGACTTCATACATTTTCTAGTAAACACATTTAAGAAGACATTTTTTTTATATAAGCATGAACTAAATTTGAGATGGAAAAGTAGAAGGCATTTGATAAATATTACACTAGGGATATGAATTGAAATTTAATGTTGCTCAAAATGTCTAACGTGTGCAAAACAGACATTAATAATTTATCATTTCTATTTCCGATATTTCTTATTTACAATAAATTTAATATTAATTTATCATTGGAAAATAATAAGCTTCTTTCATCATTGATTTTAAGTTTCTTTCTAATATTGAAATATTTTGTAAAAAGGAAAAGTTAATTGTTAACCATTTGCAAGTCTTATATATGCGCTTGAAATTCTTCTGCACAGATTAGCTAGAAAGAATTACAGTAAGTAGAAATCTAAAATCACATTTCAAGTTTTAGTTCCAAGTAGATTTTCTTAATATTCTGTGACTTCTAAAAGTAGTATTTATAATAAATATCTGAAATGAAAAGATAAGAGATTTGATTTTTCAAGATTATTTTACATAAAAATAAATATTAATACCATTCCTTAGAACAAAATAACTAATAAATTAAAATATTTCAACATTATTAAAAAAATAAAAAAGGCATAAATCCTTATTTTAAAGCATTCCTAAAAGCCAGATTTTTTTGGTAAAAAGTCAAGTAATGGAACAATTACTTTTTAAAAATGTCCGATTGAAGTGGTTAAATTCAATTTGACGTTTTGAAATTGATTTTTGTTGAATAGAAATAGTACTTGAAAGGATAGTTTAGATTTTAAAGAGTATTTTGTACTTGAAGGAATCAATTCTTTATTGAAGTTGATGTTTGAAATGTTTATTATTTATTAAAAAAGTAATTTCCATCATTAATGAATTTTGGAATTAAGCTTTATGAAAATAGTATGCTGAATGAATGAATACTTAATTTAGCTTAGTTCTTTAAATTGGAAAGAAGAATTTCAACACAAGTAATATATTATATTTATTGAAGGTAAATTATCAATAGAAAAGTTATACTTTTCTAGCATTCCGTTTTAAACAACGCTTTTGCTTCTCTTTTTTAGATTAAAAATTAATATGCTTAAAATGTTTATTTCACTTTTATTTTGGAGTATTGCATCTGTATTTCTCATTCTATAAATTAATATACTTTTTCATTACATTTTACCCTGTATGTCATCAGTTACGATTATCATTTTTAATAAAATAAAATAATTTAACTTCAGTGTGTCCGATTTAAAAGTAATTTATTAATTTTATGACACCTCCCCCATTTAGTTAGTCAAAATTTTGTGCTTAGCACAAGTAAGAAGTGAATGACAAATACTTGATTAACAGCTATTTCTGAATATTGAATTTAATCTTTTATTAAAAACTTAAATTGTTCCATTGTAATACTTGTTTATGTGATTGATAGTAATTTTAATACTATTAAATTTATAGTAAATTTTGGTAAATTTTAAAGGGTGTTTTAATTAGTAATTGATCGTAGCAGATATATTTTAGTTATAGAAATTATATTAATTTAATAGTGACTATTGTTTTTATCACTGGAACACATTTTTATATGGATTTACAGTACATACTGTGGTCTATGACTAAATCACTGAAATTTGAAACGCCTATTTACTTTAGACTTGTTCAATGAAAATATATTTTGTACTGGTTTAATAACATATTATCCATTTAAATTAAATCCGGAATATCCTTACTTTAATTAAGTATCAGTTATTTCAAATTCAATATTGGCTTAATACTATAAATTATATTAGACCTCAGTAAAATATTTTCTTTGTTAAATTTACCTATATGTGAAATTTCCCTATAATTGATTATGGATGGCAAAATTAGATTTAATCGAATTTAATTAAATACAGGAATTTATAGCAACAGAACAATGTAGCATGAACTTCTGACATTTTACACGTGTAACGTTTTTCTTGGTCGCAAGTCTATCTGAGACAATATCTGCATTTTGAATCGCCTCTTTTAAATTAATTCAAAAGATGCATATAAATAACTGTAATAAATAAAACAAATTAGAACCTGCTGTTATGTTCATTTCGGGAAAATACTTTTATAGAAAATGATTTGAAATATTTTCTTATAGTTTCTTTTCTAAGACTCTTTTTTATGTATTTTTCAATAACAGATGAGTGAATTTCTTTATGTATATTGAAATTAAAATTCAGTTTTTGTAAATATTATTTTTAATTCGGATGTTATAGGAAGAAAAAAGTTATTCGATGTACTCAATAAAATATCTTATTTCTTCTTGTTTGATATTTCGAAAACAAATATACGGGTATTTTTTCCCACAAATATTTCTTTTTGCAGCAAAAAACTCCAAAACATGAATTAAATATGTATGCTTTTATTAATTGTCTCTAAGCTTATTTTTGTTTTATTTCTAATGAGAATTCATGAAAAGAACTTAACAACCCATAAGAATATAAAAAATAAGAATGAATCTTCAGAGTATTTACTAATTACTTAACATTTTAAATAAAACTGCCTTTTAAGATTACTTAAACAATAAAAAATAATAAATTTTTCTGTATAATGATTCAAATATTTCTTTCCATCTAAAATAACAAGATATTTATATTTGATTCATCAGCTTTTGTAAAAAAATTATTTTTCATTTTACATATATTTTTTCCCTTTCTTTCATTACGAAAAATCATATAAAGTAATCCTTAATAATTAATATAAAAATCCATTTACAGCTCTTAAAAACTTAAATATTTAATGTGTTTGCCTAAAGTAGCATTTATAATTAAAAATGCAATAACGTATAAAAATAAATGCACATTACCAATTTCTAATTAACAAAATGAAAGACTTTGAAAAATGGTTAGAAATTTTTATAGAAGGAAACTATTAAGACAGCCCTTAAATCAGATTATTTATATAAATAATGATATAAATAATTTTTTTAAATTTTTTTTGCAATGAAGTAATACAGAAGTTTTATAAAATTTTTCTCTAGACTAATATTATCACAAACTTAATTTATGATTAGAAATAATTCGATATAAAAACCAACGTTTTTAAAAATAACGTTTTTATATGGTAGCAAAGTATATTAAAGAAAATTATTGAAATATTAGTTAAAACTGTTAGTTATTTTTAACTTTAAAATTTACTTAAAAAGATACATTTGTGAGCATATTAAGAAATTCATAATACTCATAAAATCAAAACATGCATTTGAAAGTTTGTAAGTCATTTTATTAAAAAAAATGAGAACCAGAATTCAGAAAAGGTTTACCCTTGGCGACAAGAATTATTTGGCAGTATTTTGCCAAATGTGGCTACCCTGTTCAGTTTCACTGATTTAACGCTCAGCCAAAAAAAAAAAAAAAAAAAAAAAAAAATCGCCAAGTTTGGTGCCAATTTTTGAAATCGCGCCAAGTGTTTGGGCTAAACTGCATTATTAAAGAAAATATGAGTTAAAACTTGTCGCAAACGTCTAAATATTGCATTGTTAGGCGAGTACGAACGATTCTCAAAATTTCAAAGCTCTAGCTTGATGGGAAGTTGGTTAAATTAACGATCGAAAATTTGATGACACACACACACACACACCAAGTGAAATTCAGAAAAACGTTTTAATAACAAGTTAATAGAAAAAGTATATTAAAATATATGGAATTCTGATTTTGGGAAGTTTATATTTAGGAATACTAATGAATGACCAGCATGGAGGTTTGACAAAAAATATAAATGGTACTTAATTTATGCTTCATGGTTTTCTATATGGTTCTTAAAAAATTGCTAACCAGCGTGAATTTTTATTTCATGAAATATAAATAAAATTAATGTTAAAATTATAAACATAAAAAGTGAGGTAAATTAATGAGAGTTGTATATTTTTTTCTTGAAAATAATTGATTGATTAGTTTTATTAACGAAGCCCTAGAAGCAACACGAAGTTTATTGACAAAGGACCTCTAGATTTTGAGCTTCGGTCAAGTAATGAGAACGACACTTGAGCTGGCATTTCCCTCTCCTAACTTCCATGCAGCACCAACGGGAAATCTTTAAGCCTCTACAGTTTTAAAATTAATCAACTCCAGCTAAACGGCGGGTCTTTAGCGGCATCAACATTCGAACCCATGACTCCACGAATATCACCGGGAGTTAGTCCACGATCTGGAGCACTAGGACATCAAGGTAAAATTTTGAAAAGAACTTTAGATCATTAATGTTTTAAAATGCAGTTTCAAATACAAATTCTTATTATCCTAACTAAGTTATTTATCTTTCAAATTGTTCTAAATAATTTATTTAGATTGTATATGTAAGGTCTATATATATATATAGTGTTGAAATAAAAAAAAATGCAATGCTCAAATGTTTAATTAATGCACATTTTGGTTAGAACTTATTTCAGAAGTATATCTCAGAATTATTACACGATTATAACACATTAGTCATGCTTAAATAAATTTAAAAATCTTACCTTAGGCGCATGCATACACACACGCACACACTAGCACTCACGCACACACTAGCACTCACGCACACACTAGCACTCACGCACTCACACATACATACACATGCAAGCACAGACACAAGAAATCAAATACTTATTTATTATAATGATAACATAATAGTATTAATTCACTTTTATTGCTGGATTCTATTATATGTAAATGAAATGTATATGTATTGAAATACTTTAAATGTACCCAAATGTAATTATGGTTAAATAGTTTTTAAACATTAAAGAAATTTTAAAGGATAAGTCAAAACATTCGAACTGATGTTCTTATTTATTTATAATACGAGTAATATAAAATAAATTGTCAAAATTCTTGACTATAATTTACAGGAATTTATCCAAAATTATAACTTTTTTTAAATGAATATTTGAATAATTTTAAAGCAAATATTTAGGAGGCTTAACGTAATTTAACTCCTTTTCTAATTTCTCTTATAGAATAATACAAAACAACTTATATTCTTTCTTATATATTTATATATGAGAATAATACTTCCAAAATAATTGCAAAAATAATTTTGAAGAAATTTTTATCAAAATTGGAACGAAAAATCATACAGATAAATATTTAACGAACTCATTTTCTTTAAATTTTTCTTAAAATAATCTTTTACATATAAACAATTTTCATTTAACTCATGAATATGAAATTTTGTCTTATCAATAAGTACATATTATCCAAAAAGTATTGAAGACAATTTTAAAAGTACGAAATTTATTATTTACTCATTAAGAAATTTGCAAATACTTCAACTCATTGCTTTTTAAAATGTAAATCTCGACAATTCTTATTTTATTCTAGTAGAAGTACTTACCACAAATATTTATATTGTTAAAATACCCTTTTGATGTGTTTATTATTTGTATTATAGTTTATTATTTAATATTATAGTATTATATTTATTATTTAAATACATTTTAACAATCCCTTTGAAGAACAAAGGCACAATGCATTTTTAAGACCCTTTGATTTTGTTCTAACTTTCATTTAGTGATAAAGCTCGTTTTGTAACATGTTAAAATTCTTATTACTTACATTTATATTATGAATATAATTTTAAAAAAATCGTTGACAAATATCTTATATATTTGTACTCACATTTATGGCCGGAGTATCATCTATCTATTAAAATATAATCGTGTATATATCAAAACGTTACATTTAGTTTTGTTTTAAAATCACTTGTAGAAATACCGCACAAATAAACAGTCTATTTGAATGTAATTACGTTTAAAATATTTTTAAACAATTTATTATTTTTTATGGAGGAATATTGCCTTAAAATAAAAAAATTGATTGAAACGTTCAGAGTTTGTAATAACATCGCATTTGAGAGTCGGAATCTGTTCTCACATATGCAATAGGCCCTAAACTGAATAATTTCTCCAAATAGCCTAGACAATGACTAAATGAATTGGCTTGGATTTGAAAAAAAAATATTATGAACAAGGAAAAAATTAACAAGTTATTATTATATGGATACATATTTAGAAAACTAAATAAAGAACTAAAAACGAACTGTAGCAGAGCATAAAAATAATGTTAACAAAAATAAAAAATAAAATTAATTAGCTCCTTTGAATAAAAAAAATATATATACCAAAATAGAAATAATGCAAAGTAAAATACTTGAGAATACGAGAATTTTATTTCATAAAATGTGATTAAATTGATAAGCTTGTTTCTTTTGAAGTGAAAGTGGTTAGGTAGATCGTAAAGTCAGGGTATCAAATATTAACTATTATCATAGCATTTTAAATTAAGGAGCAAATGAGACCTTTTATGAATGATTAATTTTTGCCAAACTACTCAATATCGAAAGTTCTTATAAACATGTATTGCTGTCTTAATGCTTGATTTTGCTGACTTTCTTTTGAAACTTAACCAATCTACTTCGCGAAATCATTCACACAAGCAATTATTTAAATTAAATACAAGTTTGAACGGAAATTTGAGAGTAACAGTTAAATTACTCCAACAAAATTCAACATTATCAGCTCCTTTAATTGAAATTTATCCGAACTTCTAATTAAAAATCCATTTGAAATAATATTTATTAGAAAACTGAATTAAAGATGTATTACCTACGCCTTTCATTACTGAACTCTGCAACCATCATAAAGTCAAGTTAAATAACTTTTAAGGTCTAAACTCCTGTTGAAAATACATCAGAACAGAACCACACAGTTTATTCTCTATCAAAAGCACAGAATATGCAAGATCGCTGTCTCTCTATTCTTTCGTAACTCAGTTAATCATAGTTTATATTCAAATGATAAAGTCTTATCTTACCAAACAACTCATTTCTATTCAAAACCTCCTTATTTATAACGAATTTAAGCCCATTTACTCTTGTTCGGTATTGTTTGAAGCTAATTATATTAAGAATTTTCAATTGCTATGATTCAATCAAATTTACAAATGTATATGTTCTTGCCATTATCCTCTAAATACTTTTTTCTTTACTTAAAATTATTTTCGTTTATATATCACTATCTCTAATTTATTTAACTGCACATCTTACCTTCATCTAATTTATCTATTAATATTTCATTTCGTTTGCAAGGAATTATTATTTGATTGCGATTCAAATTGCCAAAATGTCTCCAAGATTAATGAAAAGAAAATCCCGTTCTGTCAATAGTAATTGAGTGAATCAGGGGATTTATATGTTATACTTTAGTTAATATATTTAAATATTAAAACTATAACAATCTGAAGTGATTTTTAATAGTTTGTTTATTTAACTAGATAATTTTTGGAAAAAAAATATCAAAGAAACATAAAAAACTGTTATGTTTTCATAGATTGATAAAGTACCTTATATTGTTCTTTAATTTTTTTTTTTAATTTCGTAGTTTACTACTTATAAGCTGAATAAGTAAAATATCAAACGAATAAAAAAGGGGTTATAAAACACTGGTGTTATGAATCGGAAATAGGAATGGAGTAAATTACTGCAGAATTTTCTTTGATCGTTTCCTACGAAGTTAATGAGTATCCCTTTGAAGCCCAAATATTCATCACCATAACTTTCCTGACCAATGATGCGCATTTGGAATAGATTCACTAGCCGCAACTCATTGCTTTTAGTTATGATTTATTTCCAATGTATCCAGATCTTCTCCACGTGACAACGCGATGCAGCATCAATCTCCTTTTCATTTGGCTGCAAATGACTTTCAGTTCATGACTAAGCTCTTAATATGACAATCTCATCTCTGTTTTTAACTGCAGTTATAATTAATTACAATTATAATTAGCTTACAATTACAACTGATCTGATCGTATAGTGGAGGGAAGAAGTATTGATCATAAATAAGAGCAGATGATAAAAAATCGGAACATTCACTCACTCGAAAAATCGTCTTTTGTTGCATTCATTTAGTTTTTTTAAACATGTTTTAGTCAACTTATACTCAATTTTCATAACTGGAGGAGAATGGCAAGTGGTGCCCACATGTAGGACTTTTATTCGTGTACCTAACTTAAGGGGACTTAGTACCTTACGAAATCAAAAGTAGAACATTTTGACAAACTTTTTTCAATTCTTCATAAAACAACAATTTTTGCTCATTTCAGTATGAAACTTTGCCAGTTTGTGTAATAAAGTGCATAGTTTAAAATATTGGGTCAAGTTGTGCTATTAAATTAATATATTTTCTTATACAACATGAAATATGCGTACAAAAATTTGAAAAATAAATTAGCTTACCTTACGTTACCCACAAGATAACTTTTGAAAGATGTACTGTAGAACCATCATTCTTATACCAAATTAAAGCTAAATAATGACCTTATTCTATAAATCTCAAATTTTAAATTTACCTTACATTAAAAAAATTGAAAAATTAAAAAGTTATCGAGTTTGTATTTAGTAACTTTTTTTTCATGTATCATGTTATAAAATAAAATCTAATAATCCTATTAACAAAATCGAGGTTCACAGAATAAAGATCTACAAGTACAACACTCGTGTAAAATTTTAAAGCTCTGCATGCAAAAGATGTTTTTTAATCCTGTGGGAAAGTGTGAAAATAGCAAACTGAGAAAAAGAAGTTTGTTTACATTGCATTACATAGAACAAGCCACTTTAGACATTTACATTTTTTGTTGCACAGGACATAATAATTGTCAGATTTTGACTCGGTTTGTTTTAAAATGCTCCTAACATTCAGTACTATGTTTTAAAACCAAATTTGAAAAATCGAACTTTTGAAGGTGCAAAGGTACTAAGTCCCTAATGATGTTGAGGAAAGAGGTTTGCGTGTGACTTGTAGGAATAATGAGTCCGTGTGAAAATATGAATGTGTGTATGTGTAAAACTCTTGGATAGCTTCACATTTAAATGTGATGCAAAGTAACATCACAGAGAGATAAAATACCCTTTCATCTTCAAAATGTGATTCACACACCTAAATATTAAACATATAATGATCTGCTATGGGTCTGAGGGAACACTCCGAATTAAAACTAAATGTTTCATGCTGATAGGGAAATCATGTATCTCTTTGAATTGGCGCCTAAACAAGTATTTTTTTCTATTTTTTAATGGATGACATCACACTATGCTAACACAAACTTAACTTAATATAATACAAATTGCTTTCAAAAACGTATACCTTTTTTGAAACGCTTTTGTAATAAACTGTCATTTTATTCCAAAACTAAAAATACAAATGACGAGATCTGTATTATTAATATCACCTGCATTTTAATTGATGTACATTATAAATATTTACAAGGCCTCAAATTTCTAAGCAAGTTTTCAACTAAAGAATATTTACGAATAAAATATACAAATAACTAAGATTTGGTTAGCAAAATATCATGATTACTTTTAAGATAATTATTTGGGAACCCCAAAAATGATAACATTTATTAGGGGATACATACTTTAGCTACTTATGTGGCATATTATATTCTCTAACTCTATCTTTTGTAATGTCTGACTGAACATTTAAAAATTATTAGACTATAAAGATTCAATTCATGGCTCAGTAATTAAAATGAATACTACGCTTCATTTCCCTTTCAAGCAATAAATATCCTATTATCAACGTTTATACATTGTTTCCTACCATTAAAAGTAATTTGTAACATCGGAGATTGTCGTTTTTACAATGAACGTGAACTTAAAAAATGTTATTAGTTAACATATCACTGTCAATAAAAGATAAATATAATTAAAATGCTACTTTCAATCAATTTCAATAAAATATTGCAACATATGTTACATAATGTTGTTCCGTACTTTCTCATTGAGTTAATTTTCGCATCAGAAGGGAAATCCCGCCCCCCCACGTAAAAAAAAACAACGCAGTCTGAAAAGATATAAAACTGTTACTGAAGAAAGAATCACTACAAAATTATCCAAGATAACATATTGGTTGTGTTCTTTCTATGGATTCCTAGCTTGTAAAGCAATCAATAATATGAAAGTTTTGGGTGATTGCTGCTTTATTCATGGTTTCTTTTAACATTTGTTTCCACAAATTACCATTGTTCGTATCTGATAAAAAGATTGATGATATAAGTTTAAAGTGTTTTACTAAAATCCTTCTGATGTTGAAGCCTATGTTTATTTTCTTAGCGCAAAAGCACGAGGAGCCGAGAAATACAAAAATCCATCCTTTTCAAAAATATATTTTTGAGTAGGTAACTGCTTCGAATAAAGATTTAGAAAAATCCACTTTTTCGATGTTTCTCCAAACATTTTTATTTTATTAGATATATTCTAATTCTTTATTTCAAATGTGACTTGTTATCTAAATTGTGGCTTTACGATAAAAATAATTTACTTTGGTTTCTCATATAAGCATTCTTTACAAGTTCATCTCTATAAAAAAACCATATTACTTAAGACATTTAAAGTATTTTGTTACTTTATACTAGAAATGTCTAATTTTCAGACGTTTTTTGTTTTTGCTAACAGGCCTTTTTTTAAGAAATAACTAGGATATTTAACTGTAAAAGATGTATAAATACTCATTTAAAATATGCTTACTTGTAAGTATAACTGAACTTATGTTTTCCACTTGAAAACATATGTCATTGATCATAAATAAAATAAAGAAATAGACATAGTTTAACGCACCAAAATCCTAGATTAAAAGAAAAATGTAAAAATGCTATCATTAAAACACTTTTGTCAGATATATATGCTAATTTATAAGCAATATAAGATTTAAGTAGTTGCAAGAACTCTATAATTTTTAATATGTGTAATTCTAAAATTAAAAATTTTAGAATCATAACCCTTAATCATTAGCTAATGCATTTATTCATCTTCTTTTAGTCTATTAAATTTAGCGATTACCAGAAATTAAAGTAATTATTTATATATCTTGATATTATAAGCGGTTATTAGAGCTCTCTTTGTACGTAATACCATATATAGATATAAATTTAGAGAAACTTTCATATTTTATATATATACTTCTAATAACAATGATGATTTTTCTTGCATTATTTGTATGTTATATAAAATAAAGAATATATCTTAAGTTATTTTTATATGTATTATGTACACAATACTGAAATGAATATCTTATTCAAAATCAATAGCAGACTTCAAAGCGATACCTTCTTATTCAAGTTTTCCTCTTTTAAGTATATTAAAATCATTATATCGCAGTAAATTTAATTTACAGATGTGAAATGATAACAGAACTCGAATATATTTTACTTTAATGAAAAGTTCAGTGCAGACTGATTTATATTATTTGAGAGATTAGTAATGAACAATGTTAGTTGCGATAAACTATACTTTACTTAAAATTTTCAAACTAAAATTTATATTTGCACAATACATTTAACTTACAATACCAGAAAATTATGATACATGTATTTCAATATTTTTACATAAGAGAAAGAAGATAGCTTTAATATTATATATTTCATATTAGTACATTGAATTTTCCATGAAAAAAAAATGACTTTTATATATTGTCTTTTTGTTATGCATCAATTAAAACTCGTAGCAAGTAAATTTAGTTGTCTATATATTACTTTATATATTACTTTTATTATAATAAATGCATTAAGAATGAAATATGCGTTTATGTACTACTAAATACCTTCCAATGTAGCAGGGCTGATGCACGTTAAATCAGTAAAGGCTCCAAGTTCTGTGGTTTGGTGTGGAAGTTAGGAGAAGGAGTAATAAGCAATCGATCATACAAAAGTATATTAACTTAACAGCACACATGTAAATGTTATTATACATAAGCGAATATCTTAATATTCCTAATGACCATATTAGAAAATATTTGAAAAAAAGATTTTGTATTGCTTGTAATGTTTAAAATATTGGTTTAATTTTAAAATTAATACCTTATTAGTTCTGCTTTTATTAAGTAGCTCACAAGTAGGCTTCCGAAATGAGTTATCATTCATAATGTCTTTTTGTTAAAAGAGGAATATCTTTGAGTGTGTTATTAAAAAAATTCGATGATTTTAAATTACATGATTCAGTCACAGATTAATAACTAGATAAATTTTGCATCGATACTTGAGTTCATTAAGACATATGTTGTATATTATTCAGTTGTAATTCTAGACAATCGCAATTGAATTTCAAAATCATATAAATTATCGTATAAATAATTGTAAATGGAGATATAATGTGATAATACTTCTTTAAATTTGACTTTAAAATGGCATTTATTGTCAATGTTGAAATGAGACGAGTGCAAGCTCAAGCTATTTAATTAATTTATATAAATACCTTCTTAAATATTGGTTTGAAATGCCTTCTGTATCTGAAATTCAATAGCATTAGAAAGAAATAAAATGATATTAGAAATATACAAGTAATTGTAAAGTTACAAAATCCTTCAATCCTTAATTAATAATATATTGCATTTAAAATATAATAAAATTATTCAAAACATATGTCTTGTATTTTCAAATGTTTTTTAAGGAAGGTGTTAAAGAAATTCTCTGGAACATATAGTAGCAGATTGCTATAAAAGGAACAAAATATAGAAAAATTTAAGTAATATGTAGAAATAGCTTAACAAAATGAAAAATTGTTCATTTTGACCATGGCTTAAATAATACTACTAAAATAATACAGTACATAAATAATTCAATATTAAACAACTGGCGATTGATTCGATACTGAATAAACTAACATATTTTTAAATTTTTTTTTATATAAGTGGGAACTGTTTAACAAAAACTCAAATTTATTTAATTTCAACATTGCAGAAATCACTAATAGTAAGTTATTCCTTAATCATGGATAAATCTTAATTTATAAATTGTTTATTATTTTTACAAGAGTTGTTTCAAATTTAATTTTTAAATTGTAATAATATTTTAGAAAATAAGCGTAAAAAATTTCATTTTAATATGCATCCTCATAGTTTCACTTCTAGGACTTCTAGTATTGTCTACGAGTTACGATGATTGAACAGAAAAACTATGAATAAAAAATATGGTAAACAATTTTCTAAATTTCGTACCACTAAATTGGTCGTTTTTGGTCTTATTGCCATATAAACCTTATATAGTAAATTATTACAATTCTATGAATATCTTATTAATTTTATATTCATATGTTTATAGTATCTTAAGCACTATAGGTTAAGCTTTTATATATTTATGCGCACATTTTCAGAAAGTAAGAGTGCTTTATCCAGTGTATTTCGTTTGACAAGTTAAGTACCTGTCATGATTTTGAATTGATGCTTTTTGCCAGAACAGAATACTGTTTCATTGTGTTGTGACATAGTAGATAGCTTTACAGAATGGTTTACTCTCTGAAAAGATTTAGAGTTCTAACGGAACAGAATGAATGACATTATCTACTTTTTGAGTGCCACATGTCAAGTCAGATGTAATACATTTTCTGTATCGAATCATTTTTTTCTATTGAGATAATAAATAGAGCGTTTGGGGATACTTCGAAGGGTTTTTTTCCTAGAGGATCTATTGAGGTCAATTATGAAACCGTGTTTTTTATTCTTTTGAAGTAGTGAAACAGAAACTTAGATATTTCTAGATTTTTTTTGAACCAATAGGAATAATGTTGCTAAATCTTTAAATTAATTTTGCGATTACGAAATTAATCATAAAACATTACAGAAATTATTAATACTTTTCCATACATCACTTCATTTTATTTCAGTACACACCTTTTTTTGTGTGATTTTGAAATATTTTAACAATATTTTTTTTTAAAAAAAAATGTTGAATGTGTTTTTGTTTCCAAGAATAATTTTCAAAGATAATGAAAATGTAAATTTAAATATATTTCTAAAAGAAAAAGGTAATTTTAAATAAATTAATTTAAAACTTATAATCATTAACCAAATTAAACAATACTAAAAATACTGACTAAATTTAAGATACGAAAAATTCATTTCATTTTTCAAATAACACTTTGAAGAAATTTAAGTGTAACAAAGCATTTTAGCTTTAGGAAAGCTTTGTTCATTCTGGATAAAAATCTTTTAAACAATGGCTTATTTGAAAGTCATTAATTGAAAGAAGGTTTTTATAACTCTGCTCACTATGGCTTACAAATGGGAAGAAATTGTCTATATAAACATACAGATAAAAAAGTGGAGAAACTTATAAATTTTTATATTATATATTTGTAAGAGCAAAGTTTTTTTTTATATCTTATACCTCGAGATTTTGTTTGAAACAATGAAATATATTTATTTTACCCTCGATATTTGAAAGAAAAATGTGCATGAATATAACTTATACTGAGTTAAAAGAATCTATCTATAATAAGTAGTGTATGTAAATCGTTTGATCTAGTTGATTTATTGTGCATTTGATAGAACTTTTATTTTTTTTTCTCGCCCTTTTTTTATTATTTTTCATTCAAAGAAAAGATATAAACCGGGTGTTGCAATACTAAAAATATTTCTTTTATTTTCAATTTATGCTTTGAAAATTTATAAGCTGCACTTTGATTTCAACTATTCTTTATATAGAAGGATTCACATGTATTTTAATCATTACTTTTTTATTCAAATTTAAATTAAAAGAATAAAATTTACCTCAAAATAATTTGAAATTGTTTCATGAATACATTAAAATTCACATGAAAATTAAACTGTGAACCAGAATATAGAGGAAACGAATGTTACTTAGAAGATTAATTCTGTACAACGTTAGTACCATTGAGTACTGGCTACTTATAAAGTAGATTCACTTTGACTATTAAATAAATTATTTCACAGGAAATTACCTTCTACTCAAATATGGTTTCCATGAAATGTAAATTTTTATATAATATATTCTATATAAAATTTAAATATTTTATATAATACATTTTGTATAATATATTTTATACATATTATATAATATATTTATATAGTAAAAACTGTAGATTTAGATATTTAAATTAAATTTTTCAGTTAGATTAATTTTTTACCAATTACTGCATAAAAATAAATAGAATCTAATATTCTTGAAACTTAGAAGTTGAATTTCAAATTTTAATACAGTGATAAAGATGATAAATTTGAAGGAAACAAAATACTTTATCACGCACTGAGACACTGATATCACATTTTTTTATCTTACCTTAAAATCTTACTTAATCTATGAGTTGAATTGAAATAATTTATGTTGACTATTTAATTACAATTCTATCCAACTTGCTTTCAATAATTTGAACAAAGATTATACACCTTATAAAATTTCATAATAAAAATTGCTTAGATGTAATTGGAACATAGTTAGAAAAGATCTTAAGTAATAACTCAATTTTTTTTAAATTTATAGACATAAATTGATAAATATTTTAAAGAGTGATTTACTCGTATTTTATATAAGTTTTGTGAACTTAATAATCATGTTTTTTATTCCGATATATTAAAGAATATTTTAAATGGAATAGTATTAAAATGAAATTATTATTTTATAAGTATTAGTATTAATTTTATAGATATTCTTTTATAATTGTTATTTTTCATAACACTAAACTATATGTTTAAACTTTTTGAGCCTTTCGTCAATATCTAAATCTCGTCTCAAAATTTAGCTAAATTAAATGGCATATATATTTTAAAAATATGATAGTTTTCTATATGGAAGTATTAAAATTATTATGAGTTGTATGCTTACAAAATATGAATTTCATTATTGTTAAGGAACTGTGCTTTTTTTCTAAAGAGCTTTGACTATCTTTAAGTAAATATTAATTATCTATTTTTATCTATTTTGACTTTTGCTTTAGAAAAACTGAACACAGAAGCATGCCAAATGTATCTAATATATTTAATAATTGAAAATAATTGTAATATATATAATAATTTTGTTGAAAAATAATGCAATCATTTATTTATTAATAATCAATATGTATATGATTCAAATAGAACTATTATTCTATTATCATATGCCTTCTTTATATTAAAGAAATTGTGCATTTTCCCGCGTTGTATTGATTTTATCTAAATTTAGAAGTTTGAGTATATATTCGTTTATACATTAACTTTTGTTAAAAAGAAATTTTTATTTATAATACTTTTTGATATTCAAATAACTTTTTTTTAAAAGATTATACTTTTTTACTTGTATGAAAATTCTTATAAGAAGCTAATTTGTTGATTTGATTAAAAGTTGCAGAAAAGAAAAATTATTTTGCGTATCTTTTCCAGCAAAGAACTTTCGTTTCCAGCACTTTTTGTGAAGCAGAAATTAAAAATTTGCATTTTTTTTTGAAAGTTTACATTTAAATATGATTAGAAATTTTATAAAAGTATTATATATAATTTCAAACCAGAAAAATCAAATTTTGATAAATGAAAAAACGATGAACAGCTTACTGACTTGCGTTATGTAAACACCAATAAATTATTTATATTTTATTTATGAAAACGAAAGAAATTGTAAAATACAGTGTTGCGTAACATCTTTTAAACATTGGTTGTTTAAATGATAATTTCTTAGACGAATTAAATGTACTAACAAGAAATGATAAATTGCATATTAATTTTACCATGTAAAGTAGAAATAAGAATTTTATTTATTTTATTTAAATAATCTACATGTAGATTGATTAAAAGGAGTACTTCTAATAAAAATGTTTGAAAATATCTAATAATAATTTTAATAAAATTTCTACAACAGTTGTACTTTCTTCGCGTAAAGTCTATCTCTAGCATTGAGCAAAAAGAAAAACATTCAGTGATTTAATGCAATACGTCATAGATTAGAAAATAATAAATGAAAGTATCAATTGAAAGATTCATCAAAGATTTTGTCTTCTAAGGTGTCTATTGGTTATTCAATGTATTTCAATTATTCTTTCTTGATTTAGACAAAAATCAAAGTACGTTTAGCAATAAACAAAACCTTTTCTATTAACAAAATTAGTACATTCAGAACAAATTCAAAATTTTGGTATGAGAATAATTAATTTATATAGGAATTACCACGAAATATTGCTTTCCCATGAAACATTTGTATCTTTTCTCCAAAGATAATGTAACCAATATCATATTTGTGCAGACTTTCTAGAACATAACATTTTCTTTAAGGTTAATGTAAAACAATTCTGTATCTAGAAAACATATTTGTTTCGAGAATCGACAAGTAATGCTTTCTTAGTTTATTCACTTTTTTTCAGATGATGCAATTCATATACGACTTTAAGCCTTTTTCCAAGCTGCCTTATATCCATTTTGATAAATCTATACGTAAGAAAATCATGGCTTTTAGTATGTTATTCTATAGTATTTATTTAAATCGTAAATAGAATCATAGTTTAAACTCGCTATAATTTTCCATATTTGGTTATTTTGTGATTTACATTATGTTTTCTACAAGAAGGAAGTTGGGGAGCATTTTATTTGGTAAAGAAAAAAGCTTTCTGTAAAAAATTTATTTAAAACTATCTTATTTCTGATACGATCACTAAAGTAATATTTCATTGTAAAATTTTATCTCTTATTTCAAAACTGGATATGAATATTAATAAAAATTTAAATTTTTTGAAGATTATTTTCATTTCATAATTTGCTGAAATTACATTAAACATTAATTGGCATAATTTTTTTGAGCTCTCAAATAGTGAGTAAATTTTAAAAAAATCACTATGAAATAAAAATTAATATATTGTGTTGCATACAAAAAGAAAAACGAAATATATTTAAAAGAATTTGTGAAATTTATCTTAAAAAAGGAACTATCTAAAAAAAATGTTTCAGATCAGGGTTTTCAAATTCTTGTTACATAGTGGGACTATAAGTTTGTTATGAAAACATTCATCTAAAAGCACACTAAAAAGAACTTTGTTTTGTTAATTTTATTAAAACATTAATTCAAAAATATAAAAAGGAATGTTTTTGATTTCTTTGAATTTCTACTTACTAGGAAGTATTTTTCTTGCATATAAGACACATATACAATTTGATAAGTTAATGAATTCTCATTTTTACAAGTGAAAGGATTTATAACTTACAAATAGACTGGTTTATAACTAATGAATATTAAGAAGGTATTATTGCTATGTGCTAATTTTCTAAAATTACTTATGCAAGCATAGAACAACAAACGTGAACTACAATTAACAATTTAGTAAGTAACGAAGTCCTTGGAATCAGTTAAAAGGATAGACAAATTGATGCTATGAATTACATTTGACTCTCTCTCTTTCTTTCTATTTTATGTAGTGAATATAAATTGAGCCATGATTATAATGTACAAGCATTTGTTGATACTCAATCTTCCTAATTTAGAAAGCATATTTAATTTTGTTTCTTTAAGATTTAAATTCATAACTTACTTTAATTTTTTAAGGGAATTGGTTAGTTGCTACTTTAGTTTGCTTTATATTAGAAATAATTTATATTTTTGATTATATTTCAACCTTATTTTAATTCTATATTTTAGCATGAAAAGTTATAAATTGATTAATAGTAGAGTAATAATTTTTGAGGTCTTAGTCATCTTATAAAACAACAATTACTCATTCAACTCTGGAATTGTAATGCATGTTGGTAACACAAAATTAGGCCTCAATTATTACAACTTTTACTAGTTGAGTCCAATATTCAAATATACATGCATGTGAAATTTGTATTAAAGGAAAGCGAAACTTTTGAAAACAAATAGATAAAGAATCAATATAT
>BMAW01106300.1:48880-85724 GCA_019974015.1 Nephila pilipes | reverse complement strand
AACTCAGGTCTATTCTAAGCTACATATTATTACAAGAACAACATATATTATATATAACTAATATGATAAGCTTGAAGAACATATAAGACATATAGAGTATAGAAGTAATAATGTATCGGTGGAAGGCAAATCGAAAATATAAATTCTTAACAGTATACATTTCATTTCAATAGTGGAAAAAGTAATTGAACTGTACATGCCATGAATATCATTATCCAGATAATTCACCTTCATGATAATTCGGCAACAGTAGAAATATTACGACATTCTTATAGAAATTAAGCGTGATGGCATAACTTGGTAGTAGCCATATTATATTCATAGGTATAGTCTTACAAGTTCAAGAGCAAAAATATCTAAAAAGTGTAATAACTAGAAACGGGAGCTGCAACACATATTAAATCTAACTGTACTAAAGTTCTCGAGTAACAGGGTGGAGACACTCCTCGAGAGATACCAGCATACACGTTTCGACAGGAATAAATATATGATAGATGGTTGCTTATTGAGTCAGTTGCGCCTTTCTATCTTATTGTTTATTTGGCAAACATATACGCTTTTAATATGATATTCAGGAACAGAAATAACGACTATTGTTTTAATAGTTTGAATTAATTGAAATCTCCGAGGCTAGTGTAAAACTTTGTAAATGATAAAGTGTTAGTTTAATTTTTTAAAGTTAAATTATGCAGGTACTACGAATACTGTACATCTTTCATACCCGTTCTCTTTCGAAAAATATTTTATACAGTATAGCTCTTTTAATTGTGACATCATGCATTAAAAATTAAAAGGTACCAATTTTAGAATTATATAACTCGCATATTAAAAATATTTCGCTCATGATGAAAGTGTATGAATGCATTTTATACAATACAAGACCTTTCATTCCAATATGCTAATTTTAAACATCTAGGCTTATCATCGGAAACAAAATACTGACAGAATTAAAGACAAAACTTCTTCAACATTTAATCTAATTTGGATTACATTTGCAATTCGGGCTGAGTGAATTTATTCTTGTATAAAACTCTAAACGCTCTATCGTACAAAAATTAACATTAAATACTCCACTGATGGAAAAATAGTTCTCTAAGTGAACCTGAATTCCACGAATAATCCAGACCTGTGTTTCAAAGTGAGGAAAATTTTAAGATATTCCCCGGAATAGGAGGAGGTGTTGATTACACAGCGTAGATAAGGTTAAGAAATTCCAGGAAATGAATTAGGGCGAAATTGATGTCGTAATTGAAAGACAATTGCTTTCAATTTGTTCTGTATGATGGGAAGTAACCTTCCTCCCGGAGGGGATAGCTCCCATTTACGTGATAAACGAGAATCGTATCCTTTCAGTACATCATCACCGGAAACCATTTGGTGGTTGTAATGTCGCTTTATAAATTCATTGCCAAAGTAAAGAGAATGTGAGTGGCAGACTTTTGAACTTACTTTGAACAACATTATTGTTGCTTATTCAGGAAATCTACGAGACAATGTGACATGAAAGCTATTTTAACTGCCCCCGTAAGTTTATTTTAACTGATTTTTAAGTTTAAATTTAATAAAATGATGTTTTTTTAAGTTTAATAATATTTTTTAAGTTTTTAATTTTAATAAAACAAAATTTGTTTTAACTGGTGTTTAAGTTTAAGATTTTTATATTTAATTTTTATAAGTGTTTAATAATCCTTAAGCATATTTTAAATGACCCCATATATATATATATATATATATATATATATATAATTTATTTGTAAATACTTTACTATATTCAATTATAAAAATTGTTTTGCCGCTACATTGATATTTATTGTTTTTAAAATTTTACAATTTTTTTTAAAAAATACATATCAATTTGACACATTCATTATTACTTAAATCACTCGTAGACTAAAAATTTTTGAAGAAAATGAAATGATATGTGTAAGACAGTAGTTAATGTATTGGACTTTGAGTAAAAAAAAATACATTTAATGCGCAATTCTAACTTTTTTTGCAATTTCTGCGAAAATTCCCATGACTCAAAAAACTTCAACATAAATGATGCCTTAAAATATAAAGATATTTAATAGGAAAATTCAAGAAGTCGCTGTTTAGGACTCAATAACATCGATGTTCTCACTTTTTTGATTTTTGATGTTATGGGAGTTTAGAGAGATAGGTGCCAGCGCACAGAGATGTTGTCTACTTCACTTGATGAGGTTCAAAATTTCAAGGTTCATTTCCAGTGGCATTTATATTTTTAAAAACTGCGTAAGTGAGACACATAACTCGAATGGAATTTCTGTACTATAGGGAAATCTGTGTATGATATTATACAAAATGTTATGTAATTGAATCAAGTTATTATTTCAAATTATTGTTATATACAAGTTTGTATATTGTGATTTAAAAGTAAAAATTTTTCACTTCAAATTTAAATCCCTCCTTCAACGACAGTGAATACCTTAAAATTTTACGATGAAAATGTTTACTTTTTTTGCAATAAATTATTTTAGTCTTCATCATTATTCCTTGGTTTTGTTAAAATGAATCAATTACATTAATTGAATTTAATTATAATATTTTGTTTATCATATAATCTGCAGATGTCACTAACTACGAAATATATAGATCCATTCTATTTTAAATTTGTTCCGTGTAACAATACTTCCTTTTCAAAGTCATTCTTTCATTTTTTCTCTTCTATTTTTTCCCCTCAGGACTCATTCGCATAAAATACTGCTCATGACACACGATTGTTTTTTACTTTTTGAAAATTCATCTTTAAAAATGCTCCATTAAAAATTAAATCCTATTTTGTGTAACATATTATATCTATTTTATGCGAGTGCTTCAAAGCGATTCCAATGGACTCTCAGATTAAAACACAATTTATTGAAATTCAGTTTCACTGATATATTATTACTATTGGCCCATATATTGTGATAAATTCTATAACATATCAGTTATAATAAGCTACACATCAAATATTTCTACTTGTTACTGGAGTTGCATTAAAGCAGTACCAGTTACGAGGAATTTATGAATAACGACATTAATCTGACGAAATAACTGAAGCGATATCACAACTAACAAACAAATATGAGATACTGAATCCGAAAATATACTACAGGCTATAAGCCAAAATTCGGACTTCAGAATTATAGGTTTCTTCAATTTTGATACGTTTTTGTTACGAAATGAATTATAAGCACAACAAATGAATTTATTAAAGCCAATAAAATTAAAAATAATCTTATAAAAAATATAAAATTAATGTAATAAATGTATTTTTGATAAATTTGTTAATCGGAAATTCCAAAAGCATGTAAATGTATTGAAATAATTAAAATATTTAAGTACAAGTAAGAATAGATTTTGTACTATCTTTTATAAATGAATTTAGTTAAAATAACTTTAATGTATTTCTTTTAATATTCGAAGTATGACTGCGGATTCTGTACATGTCATTCATAAAATGCGAAGACATATAATTCAGTTACTTTAAGTCATTATAAGTTACCTTTAATTATGATATGAAACTCAAAAAAAGAAAGAATAAAAGTTTTCGAATAAAAATGTTGTGTTCATTTTGGCACAACAAAAATATAACAACATAAAACTATCATAAATATTAATATATACAAGCAAAAAATAATTTTCCAGATGAACTTTTTTTTTGAATTTTTTTTTTTAATGTTGTGAATATTGCAATTTAAAAATATAGGAAAATCCACCAATTAATATCAGAATGAGTATTTCATTTAGAAATACATGAATTGAAAATTATTATAAAATCGATCATTCTGAATATAAAGAAACAATAATTCATACTATATTAATTTTTAAACTAAATGAAGGAAATATAATTGTGGAACTCCAATCATGCCTATATTCTCATACACATATTTGCTCCCAGCATTGAATAAAAAATAATTTCTATATGAACAAAATTTCTGCGATAGGCTTAAGAAATATTAATAAATTTTACTGCCAGAAAATAAAATATTTAATCATCTTTTCATAAGCATAATACTTTCAAAAATACGGTGATAATAAATAGGTGTTTGTAAGATTTAATAGATAAAAATGAAGTACTTTAAATCCATTCGTTAATATTTAAACAATATATGATTAATTTTAATAATTGATAATCATTGTGTCCGGCGTAGTATAAAAGTTGAATTACAAAATTACATTTAGGATATAGTTTAGTTAATTTATGTGGACGTGTGAAAAGGATGACCCCTGAGTGACGAACTACACCTGACATTGCTGATTTGGATGACATTGTTTACTTGGGTCATGGATTCGATCCCGAATGCTATTAAGGGAGGGATATTAGGTATGATGCACGTTAAATTTGTCTGGGGCCTATGTCCTCCTTTTGATGCTGTGTGGAAGTTTGGAGAGGGAAGTTCCGACTCAGGTTTCGTCCTTATCACTTTTTCGAGACTCAAAATTACGAATTCCGTCTCCAATGAACCTCGTATTGCTTCTGAGTGGATGCCAATAAAATCATATAGTTTATTTGCACCATTAAATGAGTAGCGATACATTTATTAATAATTATTTTATAAAATTTGAAATGGTGTAATTTTTTATACAACTTAAGCTGTAAGACGTACTTCTGTTCAGTGTAACCAAAATAAGGAAAGTTAGTTTGTATCTAATTTTTAATATTATGAAAGACGAACTAAAAGAATTAATTGAATAATTCTAGTGATTGGCATAATTTCTGTATAAAGGAAGGTAATATTAAAATATCCTTTCTTCACTGTAATTCATCGTCTGCAGTGATATGATAGACAAAATATTAAGAAAAGAAACATGACATCACATTTTGTTTCATATTAGAACTAAAAAATATTTTTATTACTTGACATTTTTCAAATAGGAAAATAATCACCCTAACTGCTGTGACTTTAAGCAGGTATGAGAATGAACATGGAAAATAGTGATAAGATGATTGTGTAAAGTTTTCATACAATTTAGACTGTGATTGCATGTATTCACATCTTTAGCTTAATATCATATAGCGTGACGTAATCAAAGCGTAAACTGTTATTCAATTCTATTATTAATGGAATATTGAACACCATAACTATCAGATATGATTAACACAAATTATATTTTGAATCCAGCAATAAATGTGAACGTTACTCCGGGGACAGAAAATTTAAATAGTTAACTGAAATTAAAATTAATTTTGATTAAAATTATTAGAATGAAGTTAAAAAATGAGAGAAAATGAACTATAAATTTATTATATTGGGATTTCTTAAAAGATAATTTATTTTCTATTTGTAGGATATGATGGGTGCAGTTATCTCCGAATATTCTACAATCAAACTGACTCCGAACATTCCTTTGAACAATTAAATGAAACCGATTTTACTGATGAATTAGTGGCTAAAAGTATTTGGTTCTACTAAAACATGAAATTTCTTACATTTATATGTGTTTCAAAATTTGTTATAAAACTTAAGATAGAAAAACCATCCAGTTGAAACAAAGGAAATGATATTCCTTTGATATATGTATGTAAAGTTATTTTTAATACTTCTCAAAAGCTTCTCAATTTTAATCTTGTGATAAATTTTGGAATTTTTTTTCTCATTTTTTATCTAAATGCAGATTACCCCTAAAGAAGAAAAATACGGTATTCCTTTATATTAATACTAAATTGTCAATTATAACTGTAAACATTTGGTTACCTTTATGAAACATGTACTTTTTAATAATATACTTTGAAATACCAATTTAAAATAAAAAAAATGTTCCAAATTTCACAAATTTCCGATTTCGTGAACAAAACATATTGACGAATTTCTTTCACCATGGTGATAAAAAATATTTTTTTCGGCTTAACTAATAATGTGTCTAAATACACGCCTAAAATTCGAGTTTTCTGTGATCACATGTGTTTCACACATTTTCGACATATAATAAAGTTTTTAGGTATTAACAACTGCTTCCTTTGCTTTCTACGTAAGTATGGACTGAAAACATTATAAACTTCTTTAATGTGCTAAATGTAATAATAAAATACACTATTAATTAAAGTATTGTAATAAATTGAAGGTCTAGTAGATATTTTGAAATCTTATCTGATGGAGAACAATCAAAATTCAATCAAGAATTTGTCCATCTATAATTTTAGTTAGATCAATTGTTCAAGTATCAGTGTAATAATATACAACACTTGTGTAAACAGGAACACTATATATTAATTATCTAAACTAATCATTCAATGCTCTGAAAATCATTTCTTTCAATGATAAAGTTATACAGTTAAGTGCGGTCATATATATCAGCTGTGAAAAACGCGTTGCTTCTGAAAGAAAGCAAGTAATGCAAATTAAGAAATTGTCTTTTCTCTGTTACTTAAGCAGTTTATTTAAGTATCACCCGCGTCGGTGGCAATGATATCTGAAATTACATGATTTACCATGCCTCGAAGAACATATTAAAATATTCTCCCAAATCGCATAATTTCTATTCCAACGCTTGTTTTTGGTTTATTTATTTATTTGAAGTTTACAATGCTTTTGAAGAAAAAACCGACACCATTAAAGCATTTAAATGACTTTGAGAAGGTACCATTATAGGACTAAATGATGGTGAATTCTCATTCCATAGGATTGTATGTCTTATCACTCACGAAGATAATGTTCCTTCACGTTGTTGGTAGACCTGAGTACTGAGAAGATATCACTCACAATAAGCAAGCTCATTGAGGTCTAAAGGAATACAATTATAAAAAATCTAAGTATTGCTAGGCAAGCGCAAAACACAAAAAACTAACAAAAATGTTTGTAAGGAAAACATTGCGGAAATTTTCTCTGTCACCACATCAACATCGCCATACACTGAAATGCTGCAATGAAAGTACATGTTAAAAGAAGAGGTTCACTTTTAGTGAGGAATCATGCTTTTGTCTTGGTGGCGATATTATCTATAACCATGAGTGTATCTACGGTATCAGCACCTTGATGTACGATTTGTTGTCATTCTTCAGGTATTCTGAAAATAGTGTGTGGGGTGTGACTTCGTACGATCTTCGATCAACGTTAGTTCCCATCAGAGACAGTTTGACTGCCCAATGGTATGATAGTGAGATCTTTCAGAAGTTGGTCATTCATTAGCGAACATACACACTAGTCCTCTATTTAGAAAAGAAAATTATGAGATTCATACCAATTGATATCTCAAGAGCTTGCCTTGTAGGCATGGACTCTATACCATGGCCCGCAGCATCGCCGAAAATTCCACTCGTAGAAAAGGTATGGGATGCTATAAGCCGTTCTGTTCATACTCAACAACGACTTCAAAACTTGGAAGATCTGCATGCCAAAGTTAACAATTTATGAGGGCCGGGAAAGCCTAGTAGTCAAGGTTATTGACTTGCTGCCGGCGTTGTTTTCATCGAGTCGTAGGTTAAAGTTCAGTTGCCAATAATGACCCCTCGTGTAAGGGGCTGAAACACGTTACATTACGTTAAAGAAGCTCAAAGTCCTCCAGATGGTATGTTTGGAAGTTTGGAGAGGTAGATTCTATCTCAGAGTCGTCTTCTTTATTTGTCTGAGATTCAAAATTACAAGGCTCATCATCAATAGCCCTTTTGATGTTTATCAGTCTGAGGTAGGTAAAATAATCAAACAATTAAAAAATTCATGATATGATTTTCATGAAGATATCATTAAAAGCGTCTATAATTCCATGTCAATGTGCAGCAGGATGTATGAAAAATAAAGATGTTCCAATAGCCTATTGGTAGTTGTGAAAATTTTGTATTCTGACAAATAATTTTTGTTATATAGATGTTCAGTGCTTAATTGTTTCTTCTTGCTCGTGAGTACTAAACTACTTTCGCATATTATTTTAATCTAACCATTCTTTATAGATACAAAGTTTCTTTTGTTTCTAAACAAAATTCCAAAACGGACACAAAATTGAATATCTCCAGGAACTGAATTTGGAAACTGAATGTATTATATTGTGAAGTTAAAGTAAGAAAACTCAAAGAAAAGAATAAGTGGAATTAGAAGCAAAAAACATCAATATGTTTAGGAAATTGATAAAAAAAAATTTTGTGTCAAGTGTTGTTGTCTTTCTAAAAATGTAGAGGGTAGCTTCGTTTTAATGATTAACGTTATAATGCGTACTTCCGACATACTGAATGAAACAAATTATAGATTTTAAAAATACGTTATACACTGACTGTATACTTAAGTGGATCTAAATAACCTCATTTGGTGTCTTACTGATATATATAATAATTAAGGAAAATAACCTTAAATATGTTGCTACTTTCGTTACTGAATATTAAACAAAAGCAATATAATATTGTTTGTTATTGAATCCGTGTTCAAATACTCAGAAATATTATTTGTGTTTGAATTGAACATACTGTAGTTTGGCTTGAATTTAGAGGATGCAACGCGATATAAATAATTCTAGTTATTGCCACTTCAGTTTTGGACACTGAAGTAAAATTTGGTTAAATGGACTTAATTATTTTATTGGAAGAATATTTATTTGAATACAGGTTCACCCATTACCCGATTACCTGGGAAGTAGCATTAATCCTTATTTTAATTGGAGAAGAAATCACTTCTGACATATTGAAAGTAATCTGATTTTTCAAAAATAGAATTTTAAACATAAAATATAATATTTATAAGTCAATTAATAATAAATACTGAACAGCAATCCACCATTTAGTAAGACTTTGTCTTCTAAAAATCATTAATATGAATGAATACTTCTCATTTTTGGAGTTTCTATTAAATATTGACTTCAATTTTTACATACTAAAAGAAAATTTATTATTATTTCGATAGATTAACTTATTTTTATTTGATATCAATATTTTTTGTAGATTATAACATCATTTTTGAAAACAAAGATTGACTTGTTTATTAAAAAAAAATAGGAAAATGATTCTTCTGCTTCAATTTAAAAGGAATTTGTATTCAACTATAAATTGGTATTTAATTCCTAATCAACTCAGAAGCTATGCTTCTAAGTCTCCTTTTTACTGTCAATTGAAGCAAGAAACTTGTGTATCAGAAAGATGAAAAAAGGGAGTTTCCTGAGGTGATTATTCGCTATCATTTAAATGGCTCAACACCGAAAGAGATCAAATCTTAGTTGAATGAAGTTCATGGTCCATCTACTCAAGTGTTGACATTTGTTTACAATTTGGTAAATGAGCTTAAAGTTGGCCGCAAATCCACAAAACATAAACGTTGTTTGATACATCCAGGGGAATATTCCTGAAATGAATGACAAAGTCCGCGATATGGTTTCGAGTAATCGACGAATCGAAGTGACTGAAACAGTTGAGGTCACTAGCATATCGCAAGGTACAATAATTTATATTTTGTACGAAAAACCGGTGTAAAAAATTCTCGGTAAGGTGGGTGTCACATTTACTCTCCATGGAAAATAAACACTGGTGCATTATTGACCCTGAGACACGTTTGTTGCTTTTTCGCTGCAATCCTGATTAGTTTCTGCATCGATACATAACTGTGTTCAATACATGGATACACTATTGCACTCTAGAATCAAAAGAGCAGTAAAACCAGAAAGTTTGAAGGCAAACGTGATCCAAAGAAAGAAAAGATGATGAAATCTGCTAAGAAGATAATGGCCATGGATTTTTTGAATGCACAGGGAATCTTTTATACCGATCACTCGGAAAAAGTAAAAATTATCAACTCTAAAGTATTATACGTCGCTATTGCCCTAGTTTATCAAAGAAATGGAAAAAAAAAACAAAAAAAAAAAACTTCCTCATTTGAAAAAGAAAATCCTCTTCCATAAAGACAATGTAAGGGGGGTATACCTGTACAGTTTCTATGGCCAAAATCATGCAGTTATAGTCAATATCAATTGCCTCACCGGAATTGGCACCCAGAGACATTTTTCTTATTTCCAACGTTAAAAAGAATGTTTATACGGACAAATGTTTACATTTAACGAAGAGGTCCTCACCCAAACAGATGCCTGTTTTGAAGGCTACCTAAATTCTAACTTTTCAGCTGGCTTTACAAAGTTGGAGAAACACTGAGAAAAGTGTAAAGAGAGAGAAGGAAAGTTGTTAAAAATTTACAAAAAAAAAAAAAAAAAAAAAAAAGCCTTACCTAAAATAATTTGTTTTACAATCCTTTTCTTAAGACTTATTGAGCTGCTCTTGTATAAAAATACAATATTGCACCCAATTCGAATGGGAAATGAATATTTACCATTTTAAAGAAATGAAATGCAAATACACATAAGCAAAAATTAGATTCAACAACATTATTTCAGCTAATTAGTACCCATTATTTTTTTAAAAAATTCTCAAGAAAATAAATATCAAAAGAAAACGTTAATTTTTAATCTTAAGTTAAATAAAAGTTTTAAGCTAAGACATTTAATTTCTTAAATTAAATAACCACGGATTGTAACACACACACACAGACATAATTTTTAATTTGAGTTTTCTTTAAGCCACTTTATTGTACATTGGAATGTAACTTAGATGCTTCTTATTTATATGGCTTCATAAAATTTGAAGTTATTACCTTTGTAAAAATAATTACTTTTTATCAATTTAATTGCTTACAATTTTTAATTTATTGCTACTTATTTAAATGTATCGTATCAAGATATTTTCTCTATATTAAACTGAATTTTACTTTTTTTTTTACCAACAATTGGATTTTAATTGCATATTTTTCTAAAAACAATATATGCAAATATTTAATATATTTGAAATTCATGTTTTTTATCATTGAAATTAATTCGGTTTTATGCAATAAAATTAAACATATATGTTAAAAATGGAGGCTGTTATAATCACAGTTAGATAATTTGTATCAATTTAATTTTCTATTTAATCTGTTTCCTACGATAGAGATAAAAACATTTTATTTTACTTTTTTTTGTATTAAAATAACCACTAACAGCTATTTTATTTTCATTTCCTTAAGTTAGTAGTTTAATTTTGTTTTCATATTTTCTCACTCTTTAAAAAGTTATTTAATTAGAATTTAATTAGTTTCACGTTTAAAATTTACTTTAGTGCAAATAATTTCTTATATATTGAATTACTAAGTTTCTAAAATAGTTTTCAAATTCATATTTTTGAAATTTAATCTTTGATCAAATTTATCTTAATTTCTTTACCATTCTGTTTAAGTGCAGAATTCTACTCATAATTGAATGGTTGTGTTTCCCATTATACACACACTTATATATATATATTGCTCTTTTTAAATTAAAATTATTAGCAGGTTTATAAATAATTTCAGATTATTCTTTATGAATACATTATTATAATTAAGTCTAAAGGAGTCTTTGTTTCCTTGATTTTCTTTCTTTCTTTTTTTCTCTTTTTTGAATTTTTGTCTTAAACTTGTATTTTATGTTTATTTTTGGTTTTATATCTCTTATCCGAAGTGTGATGGTTGGACTCTTAATAATGGTGTAATCAAACAATATTCCAGTCCAAATTATAAAGTGGTGTTAATTACTCTTCCACCATTTCTTTCTTACTTTTATTTTTCTCTATTTTACATTGATTTTTTAATGTTGGTAAAAACATACTTATTTAAAATGTAAAGAAATGAAATCTAATAACTTAAAAACTAGAATATTATTTCAAAACTGAAGAAAAAAATTGAAATCAAAAATCATTTAGTAATTATTCAAATGATATTAAAGCCATTTAATCCTGCATCTACATTAGAATAACAAACTTTACTTAAGCATATTTTGTATATTTAACCTTCGCAGTAATTAATAGCCCCATTAAACAAAGGTAGATATCTAATATAATACTAGGTTTAAAAGAATTCAACAAAGATCAAAATTAAAAAAAAAACATAATAAAAATAAAAAAAAGCTTAAGAACAACTGTGTTTAAGTAAAACCTGAATGCAAAATGAAGAATAAGGAGTACTATATAAAGTATTAAGAAAAACTTTAAAATATAGGTAAGAAAAACTAAAATTTAACTCATACAACTTTAAGAATCCTCATTTATGCCAATTTAATGGTCGACTTATAACTGCCGTCAAAACTCAAAATATTAAGCGAAACTATTCTATCACTCTATATGTATCACAATAAGAATTATTTAAATACATCAGAAAATTTACAAGTTAAAATTATATTTTTAACAAAGATTAAATGTGTTAAAATTAAATATATATATTTATAAATGAAATCAGTTAAAAAATTAAACATAAAAACTTAATATAAGAAAATTATTCTATTTTTTTTTATTAAAAAAATGGTCTATTTTATGAACTTTGATTTGATTTGAAATTTGATTTTTCAAAAACTAATTTGGTAATCGAGATTTACACAAACAAGAAATTTTTTTATTTAAATTATTTTAAAATTTTAAACGATTCTTAATTAATTTAATATATTAAGTAAGAAATAGACATATTTCATAATTCAATAGTTACATTTAATCTTAAGTTTCTGTAAGAAAGAAATATTAATTGGGGAAAAGCAATTGCCTCTTGTATCAAAATATTACAAATAATCCAATTGTAAGCAACTTTTAAGTTTTTTTTAATGAGAAATATGTTTCATAAGATTTTTATTAGTTTTATTCGGATTTAAATAAAAAGGATAAAATGATAAATCTGATTTAATTTCTAGATTGAATTTATGTAAGAAGTTTATTCATGCATCTAAACAAAGAGAAATTGTTGTTGCTTATAAAACTTTGTTCATAAAAGTATTAATAAATTTTAGAAAGACTGTTACTAGTCAGTAAATATTGTGGTACTCCTTTTTTTGCTTATGATTTTTTTATCAATATAGAACAACATATTTTTCTCTTTAAAAATAATCAATAAAGTTTTTAATTTTTCTAAATACGGTATTTTTTTTTTATTTTTTTTTGATATTACCATAAGAACATTAAACAATTTTTCTATATTTATTGAATTAAACAAATTTTAAATATCACAACTATAAAGTTAGCAAATATATTAATCAATAACCCTCAATTTTTGGTATCAAAACAATATTTATCAATAATTATAATATCAAAAACCTCTAAGGTATTTTCAAAGTTTTTACCAGATGTAGTAATGTATGTATTAAGATAATTAGTCACAGTTCTAAATTTACCAAGTACTTTATTAAATTTAGTAGTGAAATAGATGAAAAAAACATTACAATATTCACTATATTTGTTTTCTTACATACATTTTTAATTCTATTTGTAATTTCTGTATTTATTAGTAACTTCAAGATTTTTTTTATTAACAAGCTACGTATTAGTCACAGTGACTTTCAAAACTCTATAAATAATAGCACTTCTACCTTGGACTTTATCAATATAACAAATACTTCTTGATATAATTCATATATGCATACATACATATACACACACACATTTACCTATTTTTACACGGTCTTTTCTTTACACGACTTTGAAATAACAAGGTTCGCCATAAAACGTTTTTACACGAATTTTTTGTTCCAGAACGAATCCCAAAAATATTTTTTTTAATTCTAATTTTGATTGTGTAGTCAGAAGACGGTAGGTTTATACCCACACTAGTGTGAGTGGCTTGGTCTACTTCATGGATTGTTTACTTTGTATTCTGGAGTTACGGGGAATACCCGAATTTATAATCACATTTTTTTTTCTCGTTGAGCTTTAACTTGAACACACCATTTAATTCTTCAGTCTTAATTGCTTGTTGGGAAAAAGATTTACCAGCATGCCTCAAAAATGAAAGTTTCATCGTGCAAAAATCAGTCGTGTATTCTGAAATTGTAAATATATATAAAAAAAATGGGTGGCTAAGGTTTTAAAAACATGCAAACGGATAACATCGAACATATGATGCTAGAAAGCCCTTTGAATAAGGACAATCTGATTGAAATTTTGACAGTTTATATAATAAATAAGTCGATAATGACGATTTCGGAGGTGAAATTCAAATAATAACAGTTAATTTAATTCGCGAAGACGTGAAGTTTGCTACACGTATGGAACAACATTTTACTTCTCATGATCATGTCATAGAGCGTGCATTAAAATTTCAACATAATCATAAGTTTTGTGCAGCAGGATATCAAGAATTGTTTCAGCAATTCTAGAAACTAGAAAAAAACAAACACTAATAACGGATTTTGTAACAAAAAAAAAAAACTATCAGTAGCCGATAATAACGAATGAATGCTCACATCTACTGATGAAAGCATTTTTGACTCAGTTCGTAATAAACACTTCTTATCAAGTAGCGATGAATAGATGTTAGTGGTTTTATTCCTAATTTCAATTTGATTATTTATGTGTTATATGTATCTATAGGTTGAATTTTCCCTAAACACTAATTTTAATTTTCTTTTGTAATAAAAATGAATTATTTTTGTTTTTTAAATATGCAATACGGATTTACTTATTACTTTTTTGCGCGGTTTTCTAAAGAACATATCTACCGTGTAAAAAAGTTATATATATATATATATATATGTATGTATTGAAAGTATGTATCAAAGGAATTCTTTTTAAGTAGAGATGTAATATATTTTCGCTAACTCCCTCGATATATTTGATTAATAATTCATCTTGAAATAATAGATACTAGATCTGAATAAATATGATTCCAAACTACATATTTAATTATAGGGAGAGATGATGTTTAAGATATTTTAAGAGATCTGGAAACCACTATAACTAAAGAAATATATGTATTTTTCTAAATTAATTAATTTCACAATACATTAAGACATTCTTAGTGTTAATTAAATTTTTGCTTTTGTTACAGAAAGACAATTACCAGATGACTTTTTATAAATTTTTAATTCAGTCAATGAGGAAAAAAGTACCTGAGTTATTACCCTATTATTTTAATTTCTAACATCAAGACATTCGTAACATTAAGAGTTCTGCTAGATTGAACTTTTCTGTAATCAAAGTTCGAGTCTGTGACTGAGCTTCAACATTTGCAGTTACTGAGTTCGCGTTCGTAATCATTATGTTCTGCATTGCTTTTTAAGGTTTTTTTTGAAACATTTTAAGGACTACAAATAATTTGCGTATATTTTAGGCAAATTATTAAGCATTCCAAACGTTGAATAATATTCACTTTGAAATTTAGTGCAAAAATTGTTTGCGGAAATCTGTGCGAATAAATACTTGCTTATTGATTGATTGTGCGTTAAATTTTTTTAAATATTTTACTTTTATCTTATACTTTTCATTAGGCGTATTATAAATATATCAATGTACAGAAAATTTACTTGTCTTTCCACTCATAGAAAACTTTTGGTTGTTAATAAATTTGAAACAGCTTAAGATGAAAATGTCATTTATTTAATGTCAATTTTGTTTGCAGATCCTAGAAAATTTCAAAATTTGTTTCAAAAAATAATTATCCTTTGAACGGAATAGGTTTTAAACATATTTATGCTCATGTACCTGAAGGATTTGTACAATTGTCTATTTCCTGTAACAATGTGTGTAATTATATACAAATTCTGAGAATTAATTATCTGAACTGCTGTAAAAAAATGCTATAATAAAGGATACAAGAATCCGGTCAGACTGTTAAGCAGTACCGCGCTTTATTTTTTAAACATTTGTTAACAGCAATCTTTTAAGATTTATACTTTTATTCTTATGATATATACATTTCCCTTTATTCAGATTTGACTGAAACTTACGAAGATATTACTTTTTTCTTAAACAATGATGTATCGAGGGGAAAAAATGAAACTATTATTTTTCAGAACTGCATGTAGAAGTAATTCCCCAAAATAGCAGCATGAGATCTAAAAATGCTTCTAGTGGTGATTTTCTTTCATATGAAGACACTGATGAAATGCCTTTTTCAATGTCAAACGGCAATTTGCTAGCACTCCTTCTATACTGATAACGATGTCCCATTGTTGCAATCCTTTCATTGTGTTCAACACTTACCGGTCCATTTAGGGGAAAGAAATCCATTACTTCCACAAAAACGTGCATTTTTAGGAAGAAAAACTGCAGTATTGATCTTTCTCTTGCAAACGTAATGTCTTATCACGTATCCATTATTTTTCAAAAAAAAAAAAAATAAAGAATCTCGAAAGAAATCATTTTTGACTCATTCGCATTTATTTAAGCTTTGAATAAGTAGTTATTTATATGTATAATATGCATCATACAATAAATAATCAAGGACATCTAAGAAGGGACTCGAGCTCTTCAACTAACACTTTGTGGTCGTTTTTATGATGCCATTTTAATTGAAAACTTCTTGCAATGTGAGATGTTTATTACATTGGAATTAGTGAAATGTAATGAATAGAATGAGGGAGGGGGATGTAAAATCTTTGATGTGTTTGATTCAATAGTTGGCAGCTTAGTGTATTATAATGATAGTGAGCTACAATTATCCATTGAAACATCTGCTTCTTTAATTCTACGAATAGTGCGAAACATTAGAAGGTAGATGAGATAAGATCTAAGCAGGGGTTAACAACCCGAATCCCTAAAAAAGGAAACCTATTAGATCTGTTAGAATTATATATATATATATATATATATATATATATATATATAATTAAATGGTAATTCAGATTCGATTAGAAATTAATTTCCATTCTGAGGTTTGTTTGTTTGGTTTTATTACAGTCCCACTAGGAGCAACACTGACTATTGGTGACGGACCTCGTAACTTTGAACCTCTGTCAAGTGACGAGAACGACACCTGAGTTGTCATTCACTCTCCTAACTTCCACACCACGTCAATTGGATGACTTTTGCTCTGATGGATTTAAGTGCATCAGCCCCGGTTGACAGTGGGTCTTTAGTAGCACCGAGACTCAAACCTACGACTTGACGAACACTACCGGCCATTAATCGCTACCTTATCCACTAGGCAACCACGGCCATACCATTATTATTTTGCAGTTGAACTCTGATTAACATCTGATCCTGAAAAAAAAAAACTTAAATATCATTTGTGAATAACTTTCTCTGCATTTGATTATGCAATTTTGTGATTCTTCACTTATAATACCAACTTTCCGATAAAATTAATAATGCGAAGAGAAGGAAGTTTTAAAGGGACGTTACAGAAATATGTTTTAGTTCTTATTACCGGCTAGAAATTTCAGTACAAACCTATCAAGTCAAATCATTCGATGCATAAAAGCAAATTTTGGAAATTAATACTTCAGAATGCTGTCAACAACATTCGAACATTAAATAAAAGTTAGCATCAAAAACAATTTAGATTTGTTTTATTCATTTTAGTTTTGATTTGTCAATATTTTTTTTTCAACATATGAAATGGGGTTTCCTCCTCTTTCAGCCACTGCTGTTGTTATGTTCATGTATAATGAAGAGTTTACATTAGAGAATCTCACAGGCCTTAAAGGTAGCAACTGCTAAATCAGGTGTCTTAGGGCTGTAGAAAAACTTCTGCAGGGATAAGTACAAGACATATTAGAACGCTAAAGATAAGCTAAATACATATTAAAAGGGTTCGATAAAATTGAGGTACACTTATAGATATGTTCTAGAATCTATGACAATTTCTGCAGTTGTCGTAGGTTCTCGTGTTGTCAGGAGGAATTTTCATTCCATATATGTTCTGAATCTTTCTAATTTCTTTGTTATTGAATTAGAGCAGTAAAAATGTGAAATTAGGGATTTCTTCAGATGCTAGGTGCAATGTCTGTCCTAGGCTTCATTGTTGGCCTCTGCCAGTAGAATCATAGATGTAGGTTGATATTTCAAGTCTCTGTCTAGCAAGACTGTTTATGCATGTCTGTATATGTTGACATGCACAACGATCCATTAGAGATCACATGATTTTCCTTTATTGCGGAATTGTTCAAGCACATTTTACATTTCTTCGATTATAATGAATATTCTAAATATTTCTGCAATCGTTAACCCATACCGGAAAGGCGTAAGGAGAAGGAGGCTCTTTCAAGACTACGTGCTCGAAAGTGTACGAGTATGCACACATGGGATTGGGTGAATTTCAATGTTAAGCTTAGTTTCATTTAAATATTCATATAAAATAATTACTGCAATTAAATACATACGTAGAAATAAATAAAAATATGTACAATAACAATAGATATAATAATATAAATATGATAGCAATAAATATAATTTTATAAATAAAGTAAAATATTACAATTCATATTTTATATAAAAAAATAATATATGATAACAATAAAATAATATAAAATAAAATAAATGAATAAATATAATGGAATATAATAAATAAAAACATAGTAACATATATATTATAATACAAATAATAAATGTAAAATGTGTAACAAAAAATAAGTAAGAATGTAATAAATAATTGAGGAAATACATATATAATAAAATATAACTCATATAAAGAAAATAAATAGCAATATAATAAAGATGCAAATAAATAAATAAACTAAAATAATGTATATAATAAAATATAATAGGTACATAATAAGAAAAATAAATGTAATAAAGTATGTCATGTAAAAGTTTAATAACATAAAATTCAAATAACACGCTACAATTCGAAATCACACCTGTGGGATCACAGTTTCATGAATCGGGAAGCTTTATCACACATATGATACCAATTGTTACGAAAGCAAAATCGTAAGATCACGGTCCTGACCGGGTAACTTTTAGTACCCTCAAGACAGATTACAAAAATCTATAAGCCGAGATCATAAAATGAACTGAGTAATGTCCCGTGATTACTTATTCTTCATCGATATTATTATTATATATACAGTCACGAATTAGTTATCCATTGATTAGAAAGTCATAATATAAAGACCAGCAAATTATCTTTATTCAGATCTATGAATAACCAAAACTCAATTTTAACTTTCTCTATAACTCTGTGCAAAAAGGTCTGAATTGGATGCTAGAATCTAACATTAAATATACACTCGTGCTCAAAATTAAGATAGTTGGAACATTATGCCAAATTTCTGAAAAAATAATGGTCAGAATGTTAAGTAATTTCGTATGAAAGTACATTTATAACAGTGCGAGATATGCAAGCTTGATTATTATTAAAGATCGGAGTGTAAAGAACTCCAAAATCACCTTTGTATTATGCGTGACTACTTTGATTCAAATTTTAAAATTAAATTTTAAAATGCTCTGTTTATCAAGTTTTCATAAATATTAAACGTCTTCGCATTCATCCAAGTTTAATCTATTTTTTACCAGGATGGTAGAAAATGCAAATTTTGAAGCATTTTACCGCTTCAATTACCTCAACGAAAAATTTATAAAGTTCATAACGAAAACTAGAAAATTGAAGAAACGAAAAGCAAAATATCTTATTCAATAACAACAGTTGCCTCAAGATTGAATTCTTATATTTATGTATTTACTTAGAAACTTGACTACTTTTTATCATTTGTTGTTCAATCTATTTGCGAAGGGCGCTGTAATACTCAGCTTTTTTTGCACGAGGAATTTCTTTCTAAACTTTCACTTTGAAATAAATAAAATTGTTGCATTGACGGGTTGGCATCCTTAGAGCGCAGTGGTATAGTTTCCCCGGTATACTGGACCATATAACTTTAAGCTCTTGTTTGATGATTGCGGCATCAAGGGGGTGAAAAAAAAGCGAAAATGAAAAGAAGAAAATTCATTATCATCTGTTTCAAGGATTTTTTTTTTTTCTTTTTCGTTTCCGTAACTTCTTAACTCGTTGCCTTTATTGGTTTACCTACTTTAAGTACGTAAGGGAATCACAACTATGATAGTGATAGTTTTCATTGTTATGGGGTTTACTATCTTTGGTAAATACGGGTGATGCACAAACAACATATCCTAGTGTTTTTTCTCTATTTTAAGGCTGCCTTCCAGTCAATCCTTTTTAACTTTCTTTCCTCTTTTTTGTAGCTTTTAGAACACAGTTACAAACTTGTTTGGGGCAGTATGATCATATCTGTTTCTTGTGATATTAAATTCAACCATCCTCACTCGCAGCTTATTTATTATGAAGTCAAAACATGATGATAATAAAATAACCCCTCTTTATTCCAGCATTCGATAGTCCGACACATTCTATAATCCAGAACCGATAAAGACATTTGCTATCACATGTCTTAAGGGATTCAGAATTTTTTGAACTTGACCGTCAGGTGAATACGTAGAGTTGATCACATTTTCACCCTGCAATTTTATCGTAAATGTCAGTTTCATTTCGGTACCGATTTTCTTTTTGTTTTGTTTTCTAGTGGGTTACTATCGCTTACGGACACTATTACAATTTTGTGCGTACAATTTAATGCAAATTAAAATGAACTAAAATCCAGCAAGTATTTTTTAAATGTTGAGCATGTGATTAAAGTAACTCGTCATAAACTTAACTATATATGTATTGTATCATTCTTTCGTGCGATGTTTGCAGCAATACAAGAATAATCAGGTAAATTAATATTCAATGTTTTAATATAATTTTTCATTGACTAGATCGACGAAAGTTTTTGTGGTATGTTTTTTAACATTTACGCATGCTCAGAATGGGCTGAAGAACAATAAACCCATTTTTTAATATTTAATACTTTTTTCTAGATTGTTCCCTTTTAGTATCCTCAGTAAAACTATACAGACGCTCTATCATCCGGTACGGTCGTGGTTCTCAACGGGTCGACTCATGAGCGTTTTCTATAACTTGAATAGTTCATATGTTAAGTGTATTTTCTTTCTTTCTCTAAGGTTCTGAAAGTGTATTTATAAATGAAAATCAAGAGTCAGAAAGCTGTGGGAAATATTTTATAAGTGTGTGTGAAGCATTCTTTTGATTTACTTTAAAATTTGAATAAGTTTGCTATGCATTAAAAGCAGATGGAAAAGAATTCAGTTGCTAAATGAATACGTTTTAAATACAACAGCGAAAATTTCCACAAAAATAATATTGAATTTTGCTGTGAATAGAATATTTTAAACCAAAATCATCATAGTATGTGAAGAAATCCAGGTTAATAATATACTTTCGACGGAAAATTTATTTTTATAATAACTAAGCACTTAAACGCAATAAAAAAAACGCCTTCCGTACCGCCATCTATTGGTTGAAGTTTAAACAAATATTTCTAATCAATGGACCTAAACACTAGAATAAACGTGCAAAAGATGTAAAAATACTCCTTCAAATTTAAAAAAAAGAACATATTTCACTGTAGGACATGTTTCAGTATGAAATCAATTTTCAGTCTTTGGTGGAGGGGGCTTAGCATTTCTTAAAGTTGTGTAATAACTAATAAAATCTATAAAAATCAGGAAATTTTTGTCCAATCCATTGTATTACAGATAATTATTTGTAATTATTAAGTATTTACCCTTGTAGATTGTTGATTAAATTGATGGATTACACTGAGGTAACTTAAAAATTTACTTCTTTATAATGCATTTCCTAAACAATCTAAATAATTCACTTCATTCAACACTTCCGTCAATGGTTTTATCTGAAATGCTCGGAATGTTAAAATATTTCTTCCGAATTATCTCTCCATATAATTATTTATCACATTTAAATTATTTAGCATAGTTAAATAATTATTAATTGCTTTTGTGAATTTATCTAACTACGATTTCTACATATAATGAACTGTGCAAAAAAAAACTTATAAAAAGTCAGATGTACCCAAAGCATTTTACATATATCTAAATGTTAAGTAATGAAGAACTTTCATTAAAATTACATTTATTTTGACAGAGCTAAAATGTTGTATACTGATCACTAATTTTTACAAGGAAATAAATCGGCAATTATTGTTTTGTACTATATCTTACATGTTTTCAAAATGCTGATTATTGTATTCAGAATTGGAATAATGAAACTTATTTCTAATTAATTAAAACTTGTAGAAAATTCTTTTTATGAATAAAATCAATTCATGCAATAAATAAAAATGTTCTGCAACCAATATTTAAAGTACTTTTAATCGTATGATTTTAAACAAAAACAAATAATCTACATTTCTTTTATTTAAGACTGATATGATTTCTCACTTAAAAAAGTTTTAAGAATAATTTGGAACTCATTTTAGGATTCCTGACGCACTACTAGTATATAATGAAGTTTACAATGGCTAGTGAAATACTAATCTAAAAATTAAGGAAACAAAATTATATTTGGTGGGGCCATGGTGGTGTAGCGGTTAGCATATCTGAGTGCTTACTCAGTGGAGCGTTGCACTCCGGTTCGAATCCCGGTGGCTTAGGCTTGGGTAAATGCAAAAATGTTTGAAAGTTATAGATGAAATCTATAGAACAATTGTACTTTTAATTTTCAAAGTACATTATGACATGTTAATGTACACAATGTTAATAAAAGTTTTGTAAAATACATACGCCTCTATATTATTTTCTTAAACTAATTAATTTGATACAATAATGCTATTTATTACGAAATAACTGTAACACAGCATGTCTTTGTCTAAAGCGCAGTTTCACCCAAAGATGGTTTTGCATGTACGCACTGTTGCACGACTCACATAAATAACTATTAATATTTTCAATAAACTGCTGTGTAAGTCTTATAGCTAGTAATTAATTAGAGAAATATATGCACGCATTTGTCTTGAAGAAATTATTAGGGTGTAATTCTATATTTAGTGGCTGTAGTGGTGTAGTTTTTAGGGCGTTTGTCAGCGAGCCTTATCGATGTCCAAATTCTATTCCCAGTGGCTTCAGCTTAGGTAATTGGCTATGAGTCGACAATCCATTATTCTCCAACGGTCGATAAAGGAGTGCCAAGTTGGCTTTGGAAGTCAACTGGGGGTTCTAGTTTAAACCAAAGGACCAAACCTACAGAATAATGAAAACAGAATCGTAGGTGGGCAACGCCTCATGGGATTTCTTATGCTCGGATTGATTTTGACTTATGAGGAATGTTTTGGAAGTAAGTATCATCATTTTATTTCAGACGGTAATTTTTTTGCCAAAAAGCAAACCATGATATTACAAGTTATACATATTGTACTATTTTTCAATATAGTGGTCAACGACATTGAGACATTTGTCGTAGCGTGATGAATTTAATCAGTTTGAAAAACCCCTCTGGTAAATCTCGGTGCTCTGCGAAGCAAGGGTTGTAGTTTTAACTGCTGCACCTAGCATTGTTTTGGAAATGACGTCCCGAAAGTTCGGCTTTCAGTGCAAGAAACAGGTGACTGTATAGGGCAAGATCAGGAGCTTAGGCCGGGCGATCTAATCTCTCCCATCTGAAGCATTGAACCTAATCTTGTGGGAGCCTTTCTGTATTGATTTGCGTTGTCGGCAAACAGCCCAACACCTTGAATCAAGAGCCTTAGTCTTTTTCGTCTAATGGCGGATCCGAATGTGATGAGGATGTGGAAGTAGCGTACCGCATTGATGGTCCCTGGATGGAAGAAATCAAGGAGAATAACATCTTTTGCGTTCCGGAAAACCTGTAGCTATAACCTTTCCTGTGGAGGGTGACACTTTAAATTTTTTCCTCACTGGTAAGAACTAGGATGCTTTCACGTCATTAAGGAGGTTTCTATTTTTTGTACTAAAATAGTGCAACCAAGTCTCATCATATGTGATAATTCTGAACATGAACTCATTACGTTCTCGAGCTTACCACAGGAAGTGATCAAGACTGGTCCCATGCTTTCAGTCATGTGATCCGGAGTCAAGTTTCACGCGGCCTCTTGCACAGACTTTTCTGCATCCCTACACATCATTAGCCTGTGATAGGCTTGTACACGACCAATAGGTAGTACGGACGTCACGTCTGACATCGTTACGCAATTGCCCGCTAATACTGTATCCTGAGCTGTAGTAATGTTGCTTTCATTTGTGGATATGGAGGACGCTTACTTTGACCTTCATCCTTCACACTTTGCCTTTCTTCCCTAAACATGTTACGCCAAAATCTATCATTTGATAAAACGTGGCCTTTTCTCCAAACACAGTCTGTTAGCGTTGATGGATGATGCACACATTGGTCCAATGTGCCAATTAATGCCAGATAACAGCATGAACAGCCATTAGCAACCACATCCTCAGTACGCATCTGTCTACCATTGTGATTTGCAATAAAATAACCTCCGGTACGCCGGTCTGTTGCTACTCTCTCCTCTTCGGAGCTTGCTTAATTTCTTCTTCGCTGATTCTACTTCCATCGTTGAACTAGCAATAAGAGTGGATTCTTATGGTGGTTGTTTATTTCACATGATTTATTATCTGATCTTTCTAAAAAATGAAGAAACGTATTTTCAGAACATATCTCGTATATTAAAATACCAAATCATAGTTTTAATGTCAAAATAGGTTTAAAATGAATTAAAACGATGGATAAATTTAATGAAAGCATGCGAAATAAAAAAAAAGATACAAGACGAAATGTGATTCATTTTTGTGTAAGTATGCTCCTAAGAAAATATCTGAAAATCAGGACAGCTTCATTTGAGATAAATGATATTAATATTGCAAGCAAAGACTCAAACATTTTTCTTATATCATTTTTTAAATTTACCTCTTCTTTTTTCTTAATTTAGTGTAGTCAGAATTTCAGCTATACTAAAGAATTTCATAAGTGTGTATCCGAATGCACATATTAGCTATTTCTATAACTATATTACTAATAAAAATTAAGATGTAACTTTAAAAAATAACATTAAAAATTATATACCCCTTCTTGATTTGAGTTAATTGAAAATCTTTTGAAAGCCGAATATTTTACCCCCTCCCCCCCGTAACTGTTGAAAAAAAATTTCTTACACCAAAAAAATATGAAAAAGATCGAATTTCCGTTTTAAAAATTGATAAATACATTTTTTTCACTCATAACTGTAGAAAAATGATTTTTTTAAATGTCATATGCAACTAAAAATCATTCATGAATAAAACGTAATATATAAACTGAATAAGGTTTCATATTTTATTGCACTTTATTATTTCCCAATTTCATCATGGTCTGTTTCAATGAAGAGTTTTAAAGTTGATTTTTTTTTTAATTCTACCTAATACTTTTTTTAAAATTCCAAAGCTAGAATTTTTTAAAACATTTATTTGATTTTGCATTCAATAATGAAAATGTTTCATCATTATATCATAAAGAACGTGAATCAAAAGTGTTTGCATCAGTATACATTACTAACTTGTAGTATTATAAAAAAAAGCTTCTTTCTAAAAAATTGTACATCATTTTTAAGAGGTACAAATTCATAATCAAAATAATAAGAGTAAAAGCTACTTTCAGTTTTTCTTACATCAAAATAAAGTTATTTTTTATTTAAGTATTGATATGCTTTGTGATGTTAGAAATATGTTGAATGAAAAGTCGATAAATTCATTCAAGCTTAGTATTAAAACTCATTCAATATTAAAAGAAAACGTTTTAATATCTTAGAAATATCTGTATTTTTGTTTTGAATATAATCTTAGATTATATAAATATGACTTTTTGTCATCAATGCACCAGCTAGATTTTTTTTTCATTCTATTTTTTTTTTAATTATTCATTTTTTATGATGAGCATCAAAATAATGTTTCTTTTATATTACTAATTCTTGAGTATTTCTTTCTTTTTCTACAAAATATACCTTCAAATTTGCAAAAGGCAATTTTTCTCTAAATTTGTTGGTTTTCAGAACCAAACATTTAAATTCTAATGTTACAAACTATTTAGCGTTTTCACGTAAATTGTGTCTCAAGAATTCTTGAAAACACTAATGTAATCTTACATTTATATCGGTTTCCGAACATTTTATTTTCATGGATTAGTAACAGATGTATTCAAATATTGTCAATATGGCACAGAGGTGTCAGAATGGGGAAAATGTCTAATATTGGGCAAGCTTTTCCTTTAACCGATTAGCTCGAAACCTTTCTCTACTCTACCATTTTCCACTTCTATAAAAAATTTCTAAACGACCCTTTGCAGAAAATAAAATACGACTTCCACTTGAAATCAATAATGTAGTTAGGAGTTTTATAGTCTTTAATAAATATTAAAAATATACTACCCAAAATCAGAAAAAAGGAAGTAATCCCGCAGAAATATTTTCCTTGCCCTTTCGAATGTATTTTATTCCACGCAATTAAAAACAGTAATCTAGCATTAAGAATAACAGTACGAAACACCATAGGATTAACATTATTTTTAAAATTTGAGGTGGCTGGTCTATGGAAGCCTTAATATTTCATTGTCTGTGCAAATTTGTAAATATAAGCTTTGTTGATCGGGGCAGATCATATGCTTAACAATCTGAGGTGCTCTGTGTAATGAACTTCACATACCGTCATTCGTTCACTAATGAGTCAGATGTAATGAGAGTGAAGTTATAATACATCGATACTTACTGTAAATACGAACTGATCTTGCTTAAAAGACATTTAAATATGTTGAAATATATAATTGATGATTTTTAATATTAATTGAACTTTTCAGCTCATTCTTGAAAGTTTTGCGCATGGGTGGGGATGACATTGAGTATTCAATGTGCCCTTAAATTAGTATTGATTCCATAAAGCAGATAAATTCCACGTCCACCGTTAGGTGATATACCATAACCGATTTAAATCATTTAACCACTGGTATATAGAAGTTATACAGATTTTTTAACAAAATTCGTATTTTGAAAACTTACCGTAAGCATTTCTTTGTAAAAATATATGTTCACACACTTTCGCATAGACACATAAAAATAATTTAAATTGTATAAGCCTTTTTAAGATTAATTGATAACTTAACTTAAATTCATAATTTAAACCCAATTCCATATTACAATTTTAATCACGTACGGATCAAAACTTTGGTAAAGAAAAGTATCACGTCTGTTGACGGCTTAAAAGTGATACATTTAGAATAGTTATTTGACTAAGTAAAAAACAACCTTCCACAAATTACCTTAAAACTCTATTCATGCGGTATTTCTTATTATTCAGGCTTGTCTTCTACATATAAGAGAGGGAAGATATCACTCGCCCGAGACACTTTAATAATCTTTTTTCTTTCCCATGTAATTTACTGTCTTTCCCATACGATTTACTGACGGGTGACGTTCTCCGGGGTATCATAGCAATCTGCATATACCATTCGCTTGCACATACCTTTCTATTTATAACCATTCGTCTTGTCTACTATTTTTATCTTATTTTCCACTTTTTCAAATATCTGGATTACATATACACATTGATAGGCGCAAAGTGGTCGGATCTGGAACTTGCGTTATTAAAGTCCACCATCACTCATTCACTCACATTTCTTATTAATACGTGTAAGGGATTTTACAATCGCAATACATGCTATTCCAAAAACTTGCAACTCAGCCATACTCTTGCTTCAGATATTATGTTCATTTACTACATAATACAGAATAAAACACACAGTTAAAACATTTAGAAGCAAAGTCTATTAATTACTTAACCTTTCAAGATCTTTGAAGAGTTATTTTGTTAAAATAATTGAGAAATTGACTGGTGTGTTTTCTTCTATTTACCATTTGTATTTTTATACTGTTATAAAAAATACTTATTTGTGATTTTTATTGGTGAATTAGACCTGAATTCTGTTATTCAAGCAATCATTCTTATCAATCAACATACATATTCGTCAGATTAAAAGACAAAAAACATGTTGTAAACACTTTTTGCCTTGATATTCTTTTAAAAACAAGCTTTCAAAATCTAACACTTTGGAGTTAGAAAAATATCTTAAGCATAAAGAAAGGGAATTCTAAAATACTACGTCCGCAAATTGAATGGAAGACTAGATCTACTTCAATACTCTTTGGAACGATAATCATGAAATAACACTGCTGGCAATCGACTAGCCGAGGCGATTTCTTTCAATTGGTTGAAATTCTAAGGTGTTGAATTTCCTTTATTCATTTGGAAAATGCCAAATAAAGGAAAAAATATTTCAAACTGTACTGTGTGCTTCATCTGTCAAGTTAAAAGCTTAAGGAAAGGAAAAGAAATAAAAACAGATAGCATTTTTTTAAAATTTGTTTCTTTTTTGTACAGAATTTAAAACAGCAACCATGTGAAACATTTTATATGTTTCCTTTATTACGGTCTGACATGCAATAAATAAAAAGGAGAAGCTCCATTTAAAAAGATTTTATTTGAGTGAACATTGTGTGGATAAAAGGTTATGTCTAAAGACTGTTAGAATGTTTCAACATTAAATGGGCTTATATGGCCTACTTATTTAAAACATTTGTTTGCATCCTCAACTGTTAAAGTCTGTGGTGTATAATTAACATAAAGATATTTATGAATTAAATTTAAATTTCGATGTCAATGAAAAATGAGTTTATTTACGAAGTTGAAATAACCCTCTGTTTTATAAAATAAAGTTGATGAAAATCATATTTTAATAGAGTTTAAAATATCTATACATATCAATACATATGTATATGTTTAGGCAAAAAATCAAATTCATTAACAAAAATAATTTTGTTTGGTAAATTAATAATCAACAACGGTACTTATATTTATCTGTTCTGCATTTACCATTAATAACATTTAGCAAACATCTAAACATCTATTACAATTCGAAATTTAAAATTGACGCATAAATATATATTATTATCTCTCTCTCTATCTCTCTCTTTATTATATATATATATATATATATATATATGTGTGTGTGTGTGTGTGTGTGTGTATACATAAACACTCAAAGATATTTTGTAAGTTTCAGTTTCATTCCCTAATTTCAAGCTAATAATATCTAAAAAAAACAAAGTCTGTAACTCCTAAACTTATTATCCTTTTTCACATTTAATTATAGCAAAAACAAAAAAAGAAAATATTACTCCTTACTTGAATGTTAACAATTACTTAACATTTTTTTAATAACTCTAGAGTTAAGAGATATTTGTAAACAATGATTTCCTCCTACGGTGGATTTCTGAACAAGTGATAGTGAGAGGAATAATCATCACAGCTAGTGAACATCAATTGCCGTTTCTTTTTTCTTTTTACTGTTCTAAAGATCTGCTTACAATTACCCCTATTTAATATGTACATATACCGCCATCTTACTTCTTACTCGAGGTATTTGAGAAAATTATTACTTTACTTAAGACATTAATGGATTTACCGATCATAAAGTACACGGAAATGATTCCTTTCACCTTTATTGAATGAAAAAAAAAAGTTAGATATAAAAATTTTCTATATTTAAATAAGACAAGATATACAAGTGTGATATCCATACAAGAAAAAAGAAACATTACATTTCTTTCACATTAACTATGACTTCAGATGTAAATGCATCTATTAGATTTTCTTTATATTTCATTGAACTAGGTAAAGTATCTGTGACTTATCTTTGTCTTATGGAAAATAATCAATTTCTACCAGAACGGATATTGTTTTTGGTTTGTCAAGGCTTTTGAGTCATGTAACCTATATTAAATGCTCTAAAATAACATCACCAACTGCATAAATATAATAAAGGAAATATAAGGAAAATTAATTTTCAATATTAATAGGCAGAATTATACTCGTTTTAACATGTTCCATTAATGGGTATAAGTATTTAATTTTCTGTTGAAGCTCATTTTTTTCATATTTTGAAAGAATGTAACAATATCTTCAATATTTAATCATTGATACCAGGAAACTCTTCTTGTAGTTCATCTTCATAACTTTCTTCGAGTTAATCGAATTTCCTCTTTATTCTCATTGGCATCTTCTTGGATTCTTGCTTCTTCCTCGCTCTTTTATCTTCTTTTCGCATGTCTTGTTTTCCTTCTTTTTCTGTTCTGCCTTCTTCAGACATCCAAGAACGTAGTCACTTTGCAGAAGCATAATTTTTGAACTTCATCTGCTGCGCATGAGGAAGAAATTTTCATTGTAGTAGAACTTCAAATTGGCTTAGCGTTTTCCTTGTCGTGATCATAACCCCTTTCTTTTTTCGTATTCTTAACTTGGTTACCTTTTGAAACCAGTTCATGTTCAAGAAGTGGGTGTTCGTTATCTGACTGGCTTCGTAAAATTATAAAGCTTTAAACTATTAATTTTTGATTTTGATCCAGTGACTCAGAAACAGCTGACAGGAAAGAAAAAAATAGGATGAGATGAGTTTATGTTGCGATTATAATGTCATACTATATTACGATCTTAAGATCTAATTTACGCATAGCAAGAGATTACAGTAAAAAATGTAGTGTCTTGTTCCATTTAAATTGCTTTTTCTCCCTTATATTTAGTTGTATTTTTCTTTTCTCAAATATTGGTTTATTTTTGAAAATACTGCAAAGATTTGAGAGAGTAAATATATTATATTAATAAAACTAATATTGTTTTTTGGGATGTTTATTAGTGTCTGGTGTTTATATATTTCCAATCTTAAAATATTACAGATTAATAACTGAAAAACTCTTGGAAGTAAGCATTCGTGTAACATTTTAATTGAATTTGTACGAAAAATTGATCTTCTTTAGTTGTTTTGTAATTCTTATCAGTTCTAATACTCATTTGTGAATACTTTTCATATTACGTAAAATATTGAATTTTCTAACACATTTTCTCCTCTATTTTCCATGCAAGGTTCTGGAATAGATAGAAATAGCGTTAATCGAAGTAATACAGTCAATAATTATGGCCAAGTTAGATAAAAAATGATTTAAAAGTATTAGAAATAGACAAGGGTCTGAGAAAAAAAGCAGCGCAATTTAAATGCATATATTAAAAATTAGTTTTGTACTAACTATAAAATATTATTAGATAAATTTCAAATATTTGCAATGCTATGTTTCGAGAAATCTTCCTTTTCTATTTTCAAAACTCCCCGTTACATTTCCAGTTAAAACTCTTATGAATCAACATGAGTATTATACACTCTAAATTTCAAGAAAATTGAATGATTTATTTAAGAGGTATATAGGTATAAAATAACGAGCTCAATAAGGTGTTGACCTACCTCTAGGCTGAATGCAAGTTACTACACGACGTGGCATAGAGTGGTAAAACTCCCTGATGGTCTTTTGTGATATTTCTTGCCAAATGTGCTCCAATTGTCGGGTAAGTCATCAACATTCCCAGGAAGATGCAGTCGTCTTCCCATGTTATCCCATATAAGATCAATTGCAGAGAGATCTGGCTGGCCAAGGAAATGTTTGACAAGCTGTAAGACAGTTCATAGCAACACGTGCCGTATGTGGTCTCGTATTATCATATTGAAAAATAAAATCAGGGTACTGCAAAAGGAACTGTAGCAAAAACAGGTCTCAGAATGTCGTTGACGTACCGCTGGGCTGTAAGTGTGCCTCTATTGACGAACAAAATGGGCCGGCTATTTAGGGAAATGATACCCCAGACTATAACTCCTGATTGAAAACATGTGTAGAGTGTAATAGTTAAAACAGGATCAGCACTCTGGCCTAGGTGTCTCCCTGGATGTCTGGATGTCTTCGATGATCGTCAGGACACAGTTGGAAGCAGGATTCGTCACTAATCGCTATACCACCCAGTCAGCATCATTCCAACGTGATCGAGCTAAGCAGCTTTGTAATCTGGCTCGACAGCGTGCAGGCGAGAGTGGCAGTGGCGTAGCGGTTGGTACGAGCGTAGATTTCGCTCTATCAGTCGTCTGTGAATGGTCATAGTGGATACTCGTGTGCGGGTTGCACGTCTGATATTTGATAACGGTGAAACAACTGCTATGACAGCTGATGTGACAATCACTCGGTCCTCCCGATCTTTTGTGGTCCTAGTTGGACTACTACTCTCATGATGCTGAAATCTGCCATTGTTCACCCATTTTTGCCTCTATTTTCTAATCGCCGCATCGCTTCGACCCATATGACGAGCGATTATCCGATTTGCCAAACTTGTCTTTTTCAATCTAATGATACGACCACTTTCAAACTCTGACAGTTGCTCGTAATGAGCTCAAATCCCATGGAAAGGTATTTTTTCAGTCGTTGAAATGTATCCTGAAAAGCAATGCAACAGAAAAGTTGACCAATGAGAAAAGAGGTAGCGAATCGCTTCTCATATACAACTGTTGAGTGAGCAGTTCCGATGCGCTATAGTTCCCGCTATTCATTCTTTGGGCACTAAATTCTAATTATTTGCATGTTTGGTCCAAATGTGATTGTATACGAAGTTTAATTACAATCGGGCTATTCCTTCTTGGTGAATCATTTTTTTTTTGTTTCCTTCTTTTTTTGTTATGGAGTGTATTTCCATTAAAAAATTAAGAACTTAATAATGACATCATCATTGTTAGCAAACTTCATATTTTTTGTCATGCGAAATACAATTCTCATGTGAAATCATTAATATGGAAAATTAAAAAAAAAGCCCGTTTTTGTTTAATTTAATATTTAGTTTTTATTAACTTTATTTACATAAAATATTTAGATTCTTCTACAAATTTATGGTGAAAAATATACCAGTCCTTATTCAAATCACATTAGTGAATGGTTTCTACCGAAATCAGATAATTAAAACGTACGTATGTCAAAGGATGACGTTAGTATTTTAATAAGTTATGATAGGAAAACATGTGAAAGTAATGAACTGGATATTGCATTATATGAAATTTATTCTGTGAATGTGTGCGGGATCCTATGTAAATTAGAGGTTTAGTTTAATCAATCTTACAAACAGGTTAATTGATGCTATGTGATATTTATTTGAGTAAAATCTAATTAAGCATATAATATATATTCTGTTTCACAGGCCAAACTCAAATCCAGTTCTATGCGTTTTATGATTGTAATTGTCTGGTTAAATTTCAAAATACTAGGAAAGTTTGTACCTATTTTATCAGAAATTATATATTATAATTTAAGCAATGACAAATAATAATTTGTATAAAATAACGCTTTTAATAAGAGATAAGATCTTAAAAATGTCAATGCCTACATTTTTTCTGATACTCTTTAGCCTTCGTTTAGAAAGTGAATTAATACAGGGTATTAAAAAAAAAAAAGAATAACCCAACTTCGAAAGGATAAATTACAAGACTGAAGAAGTTATAGCCTTTTTAAATAAATTAAATTAAATACTTTAAATTTTAAAAAAATAATTATTGTTCAATGCGATCACCACCATAAATATGATTGATTATTTGTGGTATGATATGGTGCATTGGTCGTAGAGAAGACGACCTCGTTTTAAATCAATGACAAAAAATTTTAAAAGAAAAGAAAGAAAGAAAAAGAAAAACTGAATTAACTTTATATATTTTTTTTTTCTTTAGAACTATTTATAAAGTTTATTTTCCGCAGATTCCAGCAAAAATGGACTAACTGAAAACACGAATAACTGCAACAATTCAAAATGCAACACTGAATATGCTGAAAGAATGTGGTATGATTTCTGTTATCAACTGGATAGCGTCTATATTTTTAGTGATGGTAACATTACAGATTAATAATTTTACAACATTTAAAAAGTAATTTTTAATTAAATTGGTCCAAAAAAAGTTTTCATTACCTTACCTTTTTAGTAGTAGTTAAATATTGGATATTGTGTGGTAAACACTCAGCATATTATTCAAATTTTCCATATATTTTCGTTCAAATTATATCTCCCATTTTCCATACAGTGTTCTGCACCAAATTGGAATAACAACAATTTCAATTTTATACATTTCGTCATTATGCTTTAGTCGGATAAAAAAAAGTGGAGGTAAAACTATTTAAATATGAGGGAATGAGAAAGAAAGCAGTGCATTGGGAAACAAATATGATTAGAAATTGAGTTTTGTATGATACCTCTAAAATGTTAAAATGTATTTAAAATATTTTTAGTATTATGTTTACCAAAATCTTCATCAGTTTTTTTTTTTCAAAAACCATTTAAAATTGAAAAAAAAAAAAAAATGTTAAGAATCAGGTCACTTAAGAATACACTAGTTTCTGTGCATTATCGTAATTAACATATTTGCATTAAAAAAGCCTAAAAGAATTTTAACGCAACTCTTTTCAGTATGACCGTTGAAACGAAACTCTCCATTTACTCGAAAAGGCAAACTATATTTTATATTCTTGAGTGTACGTAAATTATAGTAAATAATTCAGTTCTAACTTGGTTGATACTCTTATACTAATGAAAAGAGAATAACATTTGTGATTGATATGCAATTCACTTTTTTAGATTATTCAATAAAAATAAAATGGATATAATTTATAATTTACAATTTGAATTATTTAAGATGTTTATAGCTTTATAACTCTATTTTAAATAACCAGCATGTTACGATACTAAAAATTCACTGTTCGCCTTTAATTCATTTGAAACAGAAAATTATAACTTACAACATAACACATAAGATATTCTTACTGCAATATTTACGAATGAGAATTAGTTAAAATATTTTATCATTCTAGATCCCTTATTAGAATAATACACTTTGACGTTATGTACGATTCTTATTTCGTTTTAAAATACAAAATAATAATATTTACTAGAGTTAAATTAAATATAAAAGTGTTAAGTTACATTAAATAAAATAAAGCTAATTAAATATGAATAGTAAATTTTTAGATAAATGAAAGATTAAATTCTTTAAAATTACGCATGACATAGCAGACATAAAATTGAAACTTTATGTGAATACGGCTAAAACTGAAATATATTTGATAATACACAGAAAGAGAATCTTAAAAATTAAATTTACTTTCATATATTAGAATCATGTTTTTCCATTTCTCTACATAAATAAATTTTGCGCAACAATGAAAATATTAATCAAAATGAATTCTGACATTTCGTCGCTTGCTTGTTATAATCTTTTGAAGTTTAAACTAAATTATTCTCTCGTACATATTATTATTTCTAAAATTTAATTTTTTATATAGAAGCACCAAAATTAATTTTATGAAAAGGCTCAAAATATTACACGTCTAATTGTAATATAAGATAATATTACAGATAAAAGACAATTCACACACACTTTTATACGTTTGCTGGAGAATTATTTAGAATAGAAGATACATGGCCGCAAAATCTTTCTATACACTAGTATCTAATAACTCAAAAAAGTAAATACATATAAATATACACTATAATAAGAACTACTCTCTTATTGTTTTTAGTATTTACAAGTGTGTATTAAATAAATGCATTTATCTGTGAAATTGAGAGGGTTTGATTCTAATTATTTTTGTTATAAGACAAATTACCACATTTTTTACGACATATAAATCTTACTTTCTCATTTGAGATACATTTCATTTAATATAAAATTTTAAAACATTTCATTTCGAAGTTGGCAACTGCAATCAAAATTCTAATCACTCTGAGGATAAGAGCATATCATTCCAAAATTGTTGGTGCAATCACTGTAAGTTATTAACCCTAGAAATATTCGTCAAATGATCAACTAATATATGCAATAGCGCCAAATTTCTAAAATTGCAATCTAACAAAGTAAGAGTGGGATCTGGTTTGAGCTGAAATAGCCAACACAGTTTCATTCAAGCAAATTTCTAATCTTACAGTGCTGTGATTCTCTGGTCCACAAAATGGCTCTGATTTACAGTAAATGGACTCATACTATACTAAGTAGTTGAGTCATGGTTCTATTAGTATGTTGATTAAGTGTGCAAATCTCTTATGAAGGAAAGTTTGTCCATAATGTCGTTCCATTGAGTGTAAGATGTCACACATAAGGCTTTGTACTGTTTAATGCCTTATTCTGCGTGTCTGTGGGCTCTTTTAAAGGGTGAGTCACATATTAAGAAGGATAACTATTGTTTGGGAGTAATGGTGATGAGGTCATCAAAATTTGCATATATAACACGATAATTGACGGAATTACCGAAAGTGCAAACCTATCTAAACTTTAAAATATTTTAGGAAGAAACTGAGAGATGGGGAAGCGGGTAGAAAGTTATGTAATGCTGAAATAGTATGTTACAGATATCGTTACAGTAAGTGTAGAAAATATTTGCATATTGATAACCGTAATCAAAAGAAAGTTTTTGGTCAGAAAGTGCAGAGTTAAATTATAAAATAAGTTCTTAGACACACATAATATAATATATATTTTTTCTATTTTAATGTAAAATTTAAATGAAAATTTAATGTAAAATTAAAATGAAACATAAATTTGGAGACCATAAGTGATTTAGAAAGTGTTTGTAAAATCCTCATAATCTCAGAAGCTTTGTGTGTTAGAATAGTGTCTTATAATCAATTAATTGTAAGATAAGATATTATTTAGCTTGAATATTTGCTCCCAATATTTTTTTAATTAATTCAACCGGTTTAGAGTAATTTGCATGGAAATATAGACCCATAGAATTGTTTGTTAAGTCATATTTATTGGATCCTGACCTGGACTTGAAAATTCATATAAAAAATCTCCCATAAATGCTCATTGTTATTAATATCTGGTGACTGAGGAGGTAATTGCATGGATTTCAATTGTTTTATAAAGTTCAAAGCTACGTATTTAAGACTGTTTGAGATAATTGCTATGCATAAAAAGCAATCAAAGACCCATTTTAGTCACTTTAGACTAGAAAATATACTTTAAAATGTCTATATAAAGCTGACAATTCATAATTCTAATTATTGGGACTAAGTAATTGATCTCCAAAGAACTTATTCAACCTCAAACAAATACTTCCATGTGTCAATGTTGGCAGTTATTTTCTTGGATAGATTAGAATGTTTCGTTTTCTCCACACTATCTCCCTCATACATTTTCTACCATATCAAAAAACAATACACTTACTTTTATCATTTCCAACTTTTCATTAAACTGATCTTTTCTGTATTTTGTGGTAAAGCAAAAAAAAAATCCTTTTCTTTTCATTCTCGATTGTTTTTTGTTTGTTTGCTTACACGGCCATGAAAACATTGTTCATTGTATATATATATATATATATATATATATATATATATATATATATATAT
>BMAW01106300.1:26330-48870 GCA_019974015.1 Nephila pilipes | reverse complement strand
ATATATATATATATATATATATATATATATATATATATATATATATACAGGGATTCTAATATATATATTATATTCTAATATTTTTTGATTGAATAGGTGAGAAATTGTTAGTTGTCAGATGTAAATTAAACTGATTGACCCACATGAGAAACATTATGCAGAATTTTAAGAACCACAAATCCCTGAATACGAGACTGCACTTTAGAAAATGGTCTATCAACTAATAGTAAAACTTTATTATATGTTTTATCACCTTTATGAAACTTTATAATACATTTTCTTTCAAATTAGCATGTTTCTTTAGACATACGACTCATAATGAAAATTCTGCGCTGCCTATCAAATTTTAATTTAATTATACCATCGTATATATATCTCAAGATATTTGAATTTATTTATCCAAAAAATTTCATTTGTTTCAGTGCACAAATACTTATTTCACTCATCAAAAACGATAACCTTTAAATTCTGTATATTTAAAAGATACTTCAATATTTATTACGTTCATATTTGTAAAACGTTACAACGTTGGATGCTACCTGTCGAGTTAATTTGATTCTAATTAGGATTCTAAGCTCATAGTTTTTTTCGCAATGGAGATCTTGTATGAATATTTCCTACACTCACTGTATACATATTAATTATACCCTTTTTTTCTTGACTCCACACAAGTATACATAAGAATTTAAATTAATGGCGTAATGTAACTTTTTTTCTAATATTTTTTTTTTATATTTCACACTATACCACTTAATAAACTGTCGATGTATCACAAATATATCAGTGTATATTATTTCTTTAACTTGATGTTAATCCTATGAAATTACTACTTTTTCCTCAAATCTAAACTATATCTATTTGAAAGCAATCTGAAAGAACAAAAATTAATGAATATTTTGGAAGAATACATTTTCTCAACGATATTTGAAAATATTCAGTATATTTCAAAAGGCTAGAAACTCCACAGACGAGTCATTAAAATAGACATTAAATTAGATTTATAAATTGGAGTAAAAAAGAATTCCTGAGTAACTTTTATTGTTTTCTTTTCATTCGAATATTCTTTATTGTATTCAATTAGATAAATTTTTTCATATGTGAAAAGGAAAGCAGAAATTCCGTAGGATTATCATTTTAAGAAATCAAAATGACTGAGGAACGGAAACTATCATCTCCTAATTTAAATTCAATCATTAATATTAAATTGTTGAAGAATTAAATAAATAACAACAAAGTTTATTTAAAACCATATCAATATGGTAATATAGAAATAAAATGTGTGATTTTTAATTTGTTAAACTATTTTATTACTAAATCTGCATTTTTTTAAAATAAAACTGGTCTGAAAATCGTATTACGTAAAACTTGTCTGAGATTGATTAATTGGTTTTTATTAACGTTGCACTAGAGCGATAAATCTTAACGACAGACCTTGTAATCTTGAACTGCCATCAAGTGACGAGCACCTCCCTTTCCTAACTTCCACATCTTGCCTAAGGGAGGACTTAAAGCCTCAACATATTTATCGAGCAACAGCCCCACCTACATGGTGGATCTTGAGATGCATCAAAGCTCGAACCAATTCAAATCGAAGAATTGAAGATCCAATTATTTATTAAGGCTACAACGAGAAGCAACATTTTGGCTTTTGGCATAGAATCTCGTAATTTTGAACCTTTATCAAGAACCTAAGTTTTGACTTCTCTTCCTCTCTCTAAGCTTTCACAACTGGCAAACGGGAGAACATGGGATTTAGACTACGTATAACGTGCATCAGCCTCACTACCCTGTGACATTAGGACTTGAGCCCATGACTCGATGAACACAACTCAGAGTGTAAAGCCAGGATCATGACCATTACGCTACCTTGTTCACAAACTGAAGACGTAGTTAACACAATGGCGCATATTAAATGGATTGAATATAGTTATGATATATCTTCATATGAATATATGTACAAGTGTAAACACGGATGACATCAATTTTACTGTGTGATAACAAAAGTATTTACTACAATAATTATTTGAACTAGTTATTTTAAATGTTCTTTACTATAGGTATTAGATTACTTATAATTTACTCTAGTTATTACATATTTGATTTAGAGGTTGGAAAACCCAAGATCTGAATTATTAGTTAAACTAGTCATAATATTACATATTAGTAGCAATAGTTATTATTTAATTTTCATGGACTTAATGAGTTGTATGTAACAATCTGTTGATAATTTTATCATTGTATAATTAAATATATAATACTTATGCAACTATATGTATATGTATATATAAATATATATAAATATAATAAGTATAGTATAGCATATATATATATGTTAAAATCCAAATATTTAATTTAATTTTTTTAAAAATCGTATTCGTAATTTATTTTACGTAACAGAGAGTTTAAATATTTATTGATTTATGTAAAGTAATATAACAATGCAAATAAAAAAAACTATTAATACTTTTTAAATTTACAATTAGATTTCTCAGTTTTAGATGTAAAATATATGTATAAAGAAAATATTTTTGATTCCATGAATAATTTTTTTCTTATCATGGAAATATAATAATCCCTATCCTTATTCATTGATATTATGGACTATTCTTTCAATATTGTAATTGTTTTTTCTAAAATAAATTTTATAATAACATTTGTTAACACCCAATTAATGTATAAAATTGAATATATTTTCATTTGTCTTTCAAGGGAGTTGCATATATAAATATTAATATTAATATTAGTGTAGAATTAGTCTATAAATATTCCATATGAGTACCTCATGAGTTAAATCAGAAAAATGTGCTTAGTAAAATTCAACATAAGTACATATCTGATTATTTAGACCAAAAATGAACGATATTTTTTGACTGGGTGGTAACTGGTGATGAAAATATATTACTTACAAACTTATATTTGGAAAATAACTTATTGTGAGCCAAGTCAACACTCCTATTCCAAGTTTGAATTTAAATGTAAAAAAAATCTGTATATATGTTGAGACCTCCGTGGGCCAATGCATTATCAGCTCTTTAAGATCTAACGATAGGTTAAAATTGAAAAATTGATTTAAAAAAAGTACATAAAATACACTGAAAATGTTAGTAGAAAGCCCATCTTACTGAATAATAATTTCGGACCACATGCTGCTTTGCTTGCACACCACCTTCCGATTATCACCTGTTTCAATCTCCGTTAAGTTTTTTAAAGAGAAAGTATTCAAAACTGATGTAGATGTCAATCTTGCAATTTCCATTCATCGCTTCAAATGTTAAGATATTTTTTATTACTACCATGCTGTAAAGTTATCATAAGAAATGAAAAAATTATATTGTTCCATAAGTAATATATAATGGAAGAAAAATACTATATTTTCTTTCACTTCTTAAACAAACAAAACTAACCAATAGACATAATATATTAACATTTTAACTTTTTTTTTGCAGCGTAATTAGTTGTGTTGGTTAAAATAACCATTACTTGCCATCGAAAGATATGATTAATTAAATTTTATTAAGTTCTTCAACGTTTTACATAACAATCTGAGGGCATAATTACATAAATCTATTAAAATATTTTGCAATATTTAAAATAAAAAAAATTTACTCTAAATTAAACAATAAAGTGAAATTTCTTGTTAATTGCTTTCAAAATTTTCCATGGTATTGTATATTAAATTGTTGCTGTGAATTCGATAAATATCATTATTTCTAATACCCATTTTCATGAAGATAATGTTTTGAAGCAATATTGGATAAATGGTTATGATTTTATGTAAAGATTGTTTCATACGACTCAACATTGAGAATGAAGCAGATCAATAATATAGCTATAAACGTTATATATATATATATATATAATGCATTATTAATCGAAGATAAAAAAAATATTTTATAAATTCTTGAAAATACACTCTTTATTCATGAAATCATATAGTAATGCATGAAATTTTTAAGCAGAATGAATAAAAAAAAATTTAAAAAGAGTGATATTTTGCCAATGTTATTAAGGACGTATACTTGTATCACGTGCAAAGATTCATAAGCTCTTGGAATTTTTAATGGAACCGGCTCAATTGTGCTGATATCTGAATTTAAATAAATAAATTATACTTAAGATGGAGTCTTGAAATATTAATGCTTCATCCAAAACAAATTTACTAGAAAATAAAAAAAAAGTTTTATTTTATTGTTGAATGTATTTTACTTAAAATATAAAATAAATGTAGTAGGAATATAAGCATTATGTAGGACCATTTACTTTGAAAACACATTATAAAGGATATATTTTGTTGAATCATAAGCTTATGTTATATTATATAGAATTTCGTTTCTGAGAATAAATTTCTTTGTATTTTTTGCTAAATTAATTTTATTTCACTTTGAAAGTAAAAAACATTTAGTCCACTAGGGGAGCACCCGTTACTACTTAGTAATCTTCAATCTGCGAATTTTGAAGCTATTTCACTCTTGAATCTCATAGCAAATTTAAGTAAAAAATTTTAATATTAGCTTACATTAGCAATTTATAAACTGAGATCACTCCACGTTCACAAGTACCCAATTCTACATCTGATGAACTTAAAAGTTATTGTTCGTATTACTGTTTAATTATCTAAGTTGAGAATATATTAATATTTAAGGAATAATTTCATTGTCCTTTACGGCAAAAATTATTTTACATTTTTTTTCTAATGCTATTTAATAATAAACTATTTATTAATATTCTTATCCTATTTATTGGTATTTTCACATGTTATTTATTTAATAAGTTATCATCTGATTTCATTTTAATATATCTATTAGTAAATATTATCTAAATATAAGCCTATTTAATCAGTATCTAAATATAAAATTAACGTCATTTTTATTAATGCATTTTGAAATTTTAGTATTTTTTCATGTGCTATAATTTTAATATTTGAATTCGTATAAGGTTTTGCCACTTAAATATTGGCTTTGATTAATTCTGTTGTTAATTTTGGCATTTTTAATTTATCATCTGCTTTCATTTTAATGTTTGATCAGAATATCATCCTTGGCTTTGATAATTTATTGTCTACTTAAATATCTCATCACTCTCTTTAATTTCAATATTTGAATACCTATTTGTTTTTTAGAAGATGAACAGTTGCTTTGGATATTTCAGCTAATAAAATTTATCACAGGTTTTTGTATTTGAGGAGCTAGGACGTTCTTAGAGTGAGGAAAAAAGAGCGATGGAATAAATAATAAAATGAGATACGTGAAAATATATTCAATTAGTTACAGAAATTTTAGTTAATATCATTCAAAGTATCGTTATTTTAGGGGAAACTTTTGGGGCACCACATTAACCTTCAAAGACGCTAGGTATGAAATGTAACACGAGAGCGTTGTAGAGGTGTGCTGAGGTTCCAAACCTATTAAAAGGCCTTGTTACGAAATATATAATTGCAATCTTAAAAACGCATACAATTAATGATAATTACATTTGTTATATAACTAGAGTGATGAGCTTAGTAACAATTTAATGAAAAACTAGAACTTAATAGAGGGTCGTTTGTAGTATCAGAACATCACCCCACAATTTGATGGAAAAACCATTCGTCAAGAATTCGCAACTATGACTACTATGCTTCCTTGTCCACGTTGCAAATGGTATTATCTATGTTAGGATTCGTTCAACATATAATATTAAAGATTTGTTAAATGTATAATCTTTCGGATTCGCTCAATGTACTTCCTAAATCTTTATGTTAATCTTGAGTGGCAACTGTGTATAAAAATGTAGATGTCTGTCATGTTTTAGGAATGGAATAAAAATAATTTGTCCGAAGAAGATTGCTTGTTTTTTACGTTCGTACTTTATTCGTGTTTATAAATAGTTCAGTCTAATATTTTACTTTTACTTAAATATCTTTACTTAATACGATAGTTTCAATAATCTATGTTAAGAATAACGTAATATAAGACTTATGTATGCTATATGAATGGTGAAAAATTAGATTATCATTAAATATCTACTCATTATTAAATAAAATGCTACCATGATATTTTAATTTAATTTCCGATTTTCATTTTAAACTTCCGGTGAAAACACTTTGAAAATTCGTTAGAGGTCCCCTTTAGAGGGTCATAATATAAGACAGCTGGACTCTTGAAAAAGAGCAAGAAACATTTCTGTTTCATATTACTTCAAACAACATTTCTGTTTCATTCCTTTTATAGTATGATTCTCCGGGGAAGTTAGAAAACAACCCCCGCACCAGTCTCGTAGGTGCCATTTCCTGCTCAGATTAGGATACTTAATAACCAATAGCAAAATTCACCATTCAGGTATCCAAACAAAACAAAGGTTTATATTCTGCCGTTTTGGAAGACGTGTGAACAATTAATTCTATCAAAGAATCCAGGAAATCAAAGATTTACTAATCATTTGACTAGAATATCATGTTCAAGAACATTACAATACGTTTTTAGCATGTGGAGTACTCCCAAAATGCATTGTAAATGGGAGTTCGACAAGAACATTATCTTATAAACATCAATTTTAGTATTTTAAATTAACTATGGCAGTTAAGTGTAGACAGTGCTCTAAAGGTATTCTATCTTTTAATGCAACCAAGCAAATCAACCATTCTAAAATTCATAAGCAAACTAGTGTCAAATAAATAAGTTTTGGAACTTATGTGATTAAACCCTAGAACTTAGAAAAAACAGGATGGCTATATAAGGCGAATCTCGTAAATTTCGATCTCGGTCAAATAATAACAATGATACCTGAGCTGGAATCTCCCTCTCCAAACTTTCACTACATACTCATGGAAATATATGGAGTTTTAGCGAGTATCATCTTCCTTACACATCGGATCTTAAGTGACAGTAGGGCTCGGATCAGCAGGATTCACGAGATCATCGCGTGCCGCCAGTTTGTGACCATGACCACTAGGACCTTGGCTACTTATTTTATGTGGCACTTAAAATTAAGTGGTAAATTTTGTGAAAATTATTTATGGGCTACTTCTAAAACCATATTTAAAATAAGATATAAGAATGAAATTGACACTTAACGTGTTGATATCCAACATCAGAGAAACTCATGATAAAAATATTTTCTTTTACAATTGACCCGAAGCGAAATATTATAATTCGGAATCTGTCTAGAATTTCTTATCGCTTCCTAAATATAAGTAACAGTTATATCCGATTACTGTTTAAAAACATATGGACATTTCATAGTGTGTTTTTTCAAGTTATACTGAAAAGTAGTTACTGATTTAAGATACACATATTTTCCGAATTTATTAATTCCTTCTAATTTTACTAAGTCATAGATAATTGGTGAATGTTGAAATGTGTTCTTCATGCGTATAACAAAACTTAAAAAATTTAATGTACTAAATATGAATTGTTTCTAAACGAAGAAAAAAAGTAGCAAGCAGGTCATACATATATATTTTAATAAATTATCTTAAAAAAATTTGCGTAAAAAAAGTTATTGAATCCTAACTTATGTAACAAACAAATTCTATCAATATATTAGAAAATACCTTTCGAATTATAAAAATAAATATTATCAGGTAGGAACCATGGGTTTTTATAAAATATGCATTGCTATATAATACGTAATATCATTCTTTTATAAGAATTATCTAGTTCAAACTCTACATAAACACATAATGAAATCCAACTGGGATTATTTATAACTGCAAATACATTTAACTGTATGTACAAAATCAATCAATTATATTCAAGCTTCCCTTTTAAGGCATTCCATCTATCTCTTATCCTTGATTCGTCCTATAATCGGTATAAATATGTTAAATATGATATAACATATTTCATTAGATATTATATCAATAAATTCAATATTTTCTTCTTACTTCTAAATAAAACACTTATTCGGAGCAGCTATTTAAGCAAATCATTCATATAACTTATTAATTTTAAATTTTACTTATTATCAAAATTATATCCTTCGGGAAACATCAAGTTAAATTAACCATATTACAGTTATATGGAATCCATAGGAAATAGTTCTGTATATTATGTTCAGCACAATGTTAATCAAATTTAGTAAGCAAAACTCATTGAACATATTCTATTTCTCAACGCAAATATATTATCTGTCGAATAAAGCTATTTCTAAGATATTTTTCTTCTTTACAAAATTTTAATGACAATTTGCTTCTATTTTTTTTAAAAAAAAATTCTTTATTCGAAAAATTAAGTTAAATTAATCATTAAGAGTATTGATTGAATTCTGTTAAATTATTTCCGTTTGAGTGCTTTAAAATCGAACCTGACTTCACAGACGACGTCATGGACTTTTAACCGTACTGCAAATATATGAAATCTTTAATCAATAGTTCAGAGCATTCTGTTTAACTTATAATAATTAAATTTAGTAAGAAATTGATTCTAGATCTTTTATTTTACGAACACCAATATATTTGACACCGAATAATGCATTTTCTAAGGCAATTTACATATTACCAAAATTTTAATTATAATAGTTTCTATTTTTAAATTAAATTTTTATTCTGTACAGTAAGTTAAACAAATCATTGAGAAAGTTGATTGATTGTTTTTAAATTCTACTAGATGCATCAAATGTCATCGTAGATAATAAACACTATCAAAGATTTATGAAAATCATATTAAATAGTTCAAAATATTCTATTTGCCTCAATGTTAATTAAATTTAGATAAAGAATAATCAAAATAAAATTTAGCAATCCAAGTTATTTTCTTTCATTAGCACAAATTTAGCAATTGTCGAATAATTCATTTTTTTTCTGCACTTTTTTCTTTTTATAATTTTATTCTTACTTATTTCTATTTGAAAATAAAATGCTTACCCGAAATAAAAAAATAAATAAGAAAATTAACCAACTATTTTTAAATTCTACTTCATAATAAAACCACACCTCAGGTACTATCATAGTCATTTAACCATAAGGATATATATGTAAACTAGAGTTGATTGCTCAAAGTATTTTATTTGGCTCAATGTTAATAAATTTTAGTAAAAAAATAAACTTAGAGTTAGCTATGAATACTATGAAACGAATCGGAAAGTCGTTTATCTCCCCAAATGCAATCTTTTTCTAAAAATAATTTCTCAAAATCTCGTCAAGATAAATACTAGAGATTCACGAAGGAATAATTTATTAAATAAACATCTCGAGGCAAAGAACTACATTGATCATATTCAGGTTCTTTAGATTCTCAGCGTCTTTCTAGTTTGAGGAACATTAATTCGACGAACAAACATTTGTTCTGTTGAAATATTAATATCAAAAGTTTGTCTTTTGTTAAGAAAATCGAATCTTATTTGTCCATGTGTGTTTTCTAGTGTGGTTACGTTTCTTGACAGATGACTTTGTTTGTTCTAACTTTTTTGAAAAAGTATTTCATCTATACACTTAAAGTTTTTCTTCATTGTCAGTGATTTTAATAAACATAAGTGTATGATATTGGTAATAAATAAATCTAATTCAGAAGGTAAAATTAATTGTTAGAGATAAACATAATGATAATATGCATCATTGTCAATATATAAAAAAAAATCAGGATTAATCTCCTAAATAACTAGCTTCATTATTAAACTTTTGTAAACGAATTGTTAGATTATCTTCCAAAAGATTAAGTTATATTCTTAGAGATACTTTTATATTTAAAAATTTGTTGTTTACCAACCTAAAAAAAAGTATCTTATCATAAATGATCAATATGACGCAAGCTTCTGCATTATATCCGCGTATTATGAAAAAGCAGAATCAAAGTATTTAACTAATACGGGTATATAAATAAATTTATTTTCAGAATATGACTTGGCTTCTTTCGCATTTCCCCCTTCAACTAACACTTTGGAGAACAATCGTTGAATACCTCTGTTTGAATTAAAACTGCCTAATATTGCATAAAATATTACTTATATAGAATAAACTTGAAATATGAATGAATAGAGTTGAAATGAATCACATATATATTTTTCTTTGCCGCGAAGATTTTTATGCTGCGAAGAATTTTATACTGAAGTTAAAAGTCGACAGTTTAGTATATAATAAAGATTCTAAGTTGAAGCTAAGAGAGTCACCGATATAAGACACGTTGAATGAATAGCCTTTGGTGTGAATATTAATAAGATCGATGTCAGATAAGCAACTCGAACCCTTATTGCAGGTGGAAGGCCTCGATCCCGTTATGTTTGGAAAGGAGAGTTGTGTTTAATTTATTTAAACGCTACGGAAGATGCGCTTGGGCAAGTTATTAACACTGAATAGTAGAATATGGAAAGAATTCCAACAATCCTTAACTTTAAAAAAATGTGGATTTTCACCAGATTTTGCGTTATTTGACAGTAAAATTTAATAATTCTATAATTAGGTTCAAGTTATTGATATGGTAATGTATGGGTGACTGAAGCTCGGAGCACTCCTTCAGCCAAAATCATAATCATCTAAATTGGTGACTGGGACAGAATGGATTTGAAATATGCTTGAATAAGTTTTTCGTGAGGTTGTAATACAACAAAAAGAATGTTGATGCCCCATTGGATATCACAAATGGTAGTGCAGATAGAAGGTGAAAGTTTATTTGTATGAGTTTTGAATTGAAGTTGAGAGCTTAGAAGAAAATGGTCTTTTGGTTGTATATTATTGGTTTCTTTGATTATTATTGACTGATCTGAAGGAAAATTTAGAAGGTATACTTCAGATGAAAGGCGCATTTAAGACATCATTGTGCAAGGGAAAAAATGATAACAGAGGGAAATATTAATAGAGGGGTGTTAGAAATGGTTAAAATTTATCTGAATAATATATTTATCTAATAAAAATCATAATTTTTTATTCAAGTATTTACTAGTTTTGAATTAGGAAAATTTTCTTTTCATTCGTTGTTCTACCATATATATATTTAATGGGATACAATATTTCCTAAGAAACTTTTTAATTAGGTGTTATTAAGAAAAACGTTTATTTATTTATTTATTTATTTATTTTGCAAGAAACAGTTTGATATTTGAATACACAAAATATTCACTGAAAAAATTCATTTCCAAACAAATAATTTTTGATACCACGGTTTCATTAGTTATGAAACGTTCCAGAAATATCACTTACAGTTTGTGACGTTGGGCTATTCGCGATTTTGTCTTCACTAACTTCGGATACTTTATTGCAATTAGGATTGCATGAAATTACAATGTCTTTTCAACCAAAATGGAAAGTGACTTGATAATTTAGATAAAGATGGAAGTGAAGTGCACTGAGGTAGAGATGGTGATATATAAATGAAATAAATATAAATACAATATAACATCAAAAAGGAAATACAATATAACATCAAACTGATAAATATTTCTAATATATTAAAGAATCGCAATAAAGTTTTGGATTAAAGTGAATCGTTGTTAAAGTACTGAAGTAAGAATCGACAGTTGCGTGAAGTGTTTGAACCAAAACCTGTGAATTGATAAGCTAAGACTTTGTTGTTTTATCTTAAGTTAGAAATGGTGAGTTAAGTGGAGTTTTATGTAAGAGAGAGAGAGAGATCTGATCTATTCTATAGTGATTATTAATAAATTATTTTATTTTGGCCTTACAGAAAAATAGAGAAAATTCGTGCGAGAAATAGAGAAAGTTCGTGCAAACAGGAATCATGATTCATGATTAGAAAAAGCTGTTTTTTCCCTGAAATATTTTATACCTTTCTAAGAAAGAAGTTCATCAAGAAAATATGTATTTGTGTAATAGCGTGATCTTTGATAGCTTAAAAAATATCAAGTGAATAAAAGAAAGTTCAGCTTATGTATTTCTACAAATTGAATGAAAGTAATGCATCCGAAGAGTACTCTAGTTTGTTTTCTCTTACAAATTTTAAATTAAACACATTGCTATAGTGAACCAATATTTATGTAGAACATAATGTTTCCTTTTCTTTATAAAAAGGAGTATGTTTCTCTCATCCCCATATATATATATAGGGTAATGCAACTCCAAGCATGGGGCAATGCAATATATATAAAATGCAACTCCAAGAAGTGGCCAGAAAATTTTAAAAAATTAAGGGTAGACGAACTTCAACGAATTATGCTAATGATGTGAAATGTACAGCTCTCCAGGACAAGTTGAAGAAGATATAAAGGAAGAAACCTGCAGAATGTTCAATTTTTTTGTCGTTACTTTTGCTATGTAAATCATTGTAGAAAATTTGTTCTTGCCTCACAGGTCGAGTGTAATAGCAGAGAATGCTAGGCAGTCGTATACAAAGGCAATTAGAACAAGGAAATGTGACAAGTGTGAGGAGTGCCGGTGCAGCCAGAGTGACATCAGCACTCGTGGATAAACGCATAGGCCTACTAGCGGTGGCTACCCTGGAGGCCACTTCTACCTCCAAAACCTGGAAGCCACTTCTACCTCCAAAACCTGGAAGCCACTTACGCAGCATATTAAGACTAATTGGATATTCCCATATCAACCAGAACCCTTTCCTGTCGATTGGTTGCTAGTGGCCTGCACTCATGACCTCTATTAATAAGACTGCCATTGACCCCACAACATAGAAGCCAATGTCTACAATGGTGCAGAGTTCGAGTGATGTAATGGCACAGAGTTGTATTCTCAAGTGAGACGTGCTTCTGTTTCTACAATGATAGTCGCCGCACACGAGTGTGGCATCCACGTGGAGAGACATCTGATTTAAACATAAATTTGGAAATTAAATTATATCGGCTGTATCAATGAATCGTCAAAGATTTCGTGCACACCATGTGCAGATCTCAGAGTTTGACAGAAGTTATGCTATCGGAATGAAAGTGGTTGGTTGGATGAATCGAACAATCGCTTGACATCTGGGTAGAAGCGAAGCGGCAATTAAACGATGCTGGCAAGAGTGAATGAATAGCGGCATATATCAACCTCAAAATGGCAGCGGTCGACAGCGGACTGCAACAGAACGGGAAGACAGAACAATTCTCAGAGCAGCTGCTACAGCCCCGGATTCGTTGGTATCAAATATCCACCATGTGACCTGCAAACATGTATCGAACATTACCCTCGAAAGACGGCTGAGAGAGCGGATTGTAGGCTCGCACAGACCTTTACGCCCCTTATCTCTCCTGCCTTTTCAACGTCAATTTCGATAAAAGTAGTATCTAGCTTGTTCAACTTCGCGCTTTGCAGACAAGTAACACATAGTCTTTACTGACGAGTTCCTTTCCAACTGTGTCACGACGATAACATCAGACGTGTCGGGAGACATCCAGGGCATCGTGGTTACCTTGATATTATTATTTTCTGTTGTACGCCATATAGGCTTAAAAGAGGGCGTTATGGTCATGCATGCAATCTCGTTATTTAGCCGTCCTCCTTCGGTAATCATATCTGACATACTAACAACACATCGATACGTTGACAATATTCTACGACCAGTTGTATTAACATTACTTTTGCGACATACAGGACGTACATTTCATCAAGATAATGCAAGGCCTCACACGACACGTTTGGCTATGAATTGTCAGCAAGCTTTTCTACAATTCCTGGGGCAACTATGCCGTCTGATCTCTCTCGCATAGAGCACATTTGGAACATTATGGGAAGGTGATTGCAATCATCCCGGAATGTTGATGATTTAGCCCAACAGCTGGAAACAATTAGGCAAGAAATTCCTCTGGTCACCTTACGGGAAATTTATGAATCTTTGCCACGCCAGATGACAGCTTGCATCCAGGTCAAAGGTGGACCAACGCCTTATTGACTTCCTCTGTTTGCAATGGCCAAACTCTGAAGTATGTCATTCAATTGTTCTGAGATTTTATTCGTTAGGTCTTCTGTGTATGTTTTGAATATCTATTTTTTTTCATAATCAGACAACTCTTTCTTGGTACGTCGTTTTTTTGTTATAGAGTTTATATATATATATATATATATATATATATGGGTGGATCAGTCATACAACAATAAATTATGATATTTACTTTTTAATTTTTAATTATAGTGTTTGTCCTTTTAATCTTTTTTTTTTTTTTTGCACATTGCCTTTCTTGTAACATTTAATTAGGATATAAATGTTTTGTAATTTAATTTTTGCTTTTTACTAATTGTAATTATTCATGTATTTAGATTATTTCCTTAACTTTTCTTGATTGACTATTTTCATTATGTATATATACATCTTGAGTCCCTGAAATAATTTCATTATTTAAGTAATTAGATGAATCTCATGATTTGTTATAGCGGTAGTGATTTTGAAAAGGAAATCAAAATATTAAAATGGAAGAGAAGATTTAGCAATTAGAAATTGAATAAAAAGAAATATTTTAAACTGAATTTATTATCACATATATGAAGGTCGTTCAATAAGTCCTTAGAAAATTCAAAGAAAGGAACTCGTAACATCGATAGTGATTTGATTTTTGTAAGCATCACGATTCACTAGATTGCTGTCCAATACTCAGTTACCATTATGTGTAATCATGGCACCTTTCGCTCCTCAAAAATTCTTTATTTTAGCTTTCCTTTCCAATAAGACTATATTCGCCTTTTTTTTTTATAAGAGATATAACAAAAGTAACTCAACATTTTAAGTTTTCTTGATTCCCGATGTATAATGAAGAATCTAAGTCTCATTGACGGTGACAACTTGATGCGGCAAGTTTCGAAATTTCAGCAAATGACTACGAAATAGAAACTGACAAATGTATCAATGTCTAATTTATTCCAGCTCCGATTAACAAATGGCAGCACCCATGGTTACAAAAATTATCTTTGTGATGTCATCTGTATTCAAATGCAAGTACTTTCTGAACTACTCTCGTATGTATACGTAGAAAATCATCTCGAAGTTTGTTAATGCAGTCTACTTTTGACATTAACGGAAATAGCCCATTGAAGAAATAAAGTTTTTTTGAACTTCATTCCATTGAATGACACAATAACCCCTAGGTGCGACATTCACATGACCAGCGGAAAGCGGGAGAAGCCAATGACGAAAGAGAAACTTTTCCCTTTTTAGGAAGTTAAAGTAAGAAGTGTTCGGATCCCTTAGTAACAGATGTAGGGATATTTAAGTATTTTATATGACAACTTAATATCTAGGAGGGAGTTTCACAATTAGTTTGGAACTTCGGAATGCAAATATTATCTGTATATGAATATTATCTATAATATAAAACTCTTTTATCAAAAAATGATTTCGAAAAGACATTATACCCATTGATTTATTTGTTATTTAATATATACTTTGAATTTATGGTGATTGAAAATAATGCTGGCCAATGTATCAATGAAGTTTTTAAACTGTGATATAAATCTGCTAACGTATTTTTATTTTGTGCCTATTAATTTTTAAAAGATACATATAAAGTTTCTTAGATATCAATTCTTCAAAATTACTACAATTCTTCTGTTAGGTAAATCAGACATTTTAAAAGTAATTTAGGTTCTGTAAGTTGAATTATTTCATAGAGAAAATGTAACCAGAAATTTTCTAATAAATATTTTGTCTAGAAAGAGTCAAAACTAGAACGAACAACACCAAACCAAAATCCATTACCATTTAACAAGAAGACCGCGTCTTAAGGACAACGCTTCTCAAATCGACGGTCAGTTTAAAAAAGAAGTTGTACGTATTGAAGCTTGCCTCGTGTAATGGAACATACCTCCTGGAAGATAATAAATTTAATAAGCATGCTCAATGTGATTTATTCGCCTTATAGATGTCAGCAAGCTAATAAAGCCGTTTAAAATTTTTAGGGAGCGAAGCGGAAAATTTATATCTCATAATGAACTCTGCAACTTACCGCTTATCGTTTAAAGAAAGAGCGGGGCTCTGACTTTTATACGCCCAGAGATAAATGGGGCAATAATGAAGGGCCATCCCGAGTCCCGGGCTATAAAAGTGCAATTTATAGCAGAGAGAAGAACCCCGAAATTGACTTTTATCAAGATGCCTTAAATCAAGATAGATTTTTTTTTGGCTCCCGGCCTCTCTTTCTCTCATCTTCGGGTAATGCTTTGTTTTAGTAAGGCGCGCACGAGTGCTCAGAATAGCCAATATATAGAAGCAATGAGTAAATTATGAGAGAGATGATGGCTTTTTCTCAGATTTTTTTTTACTTCCATTTCAAATTCAGTAATGAGTCTTGCTTTCAAATAGATCTTTATGAAATGGAGAATTTTCTGATTTTGTTTTTATGACGTTTTTTCATTTGTGTATTGTTATAATATTTAAATGAATTTGAGATTTTTTTTTTTTTTTTTCAAATTACTTTTAATGAGACGAGAATATACGATTATTACTGATTTATAAAACAGCTGTAGATATTATTTAGCAAACGATATTTTTAAATTTGAAAAATATGTTTGAAATTATTGTATATGCTTCACGTATATATTAAATACAGGGTAATATGTCTTCGTATTTCATTGAAACGAATGTCAGATAAAGGGGAAGAGATTTGGAAAATTCATGCTGGACACTTTTTTTTATTTATATGAGATCTGAAGGGAAAAAAACAATAAAAGATATTTGTGGTTATATAAGAAAAAAAAAATATGATATCCCACTAATATATTCATACGTTACAGAAACTGAATCTTATGCTGTCTCCAAATTGAGTGCAAACATATTTCTACTACATTATCATTTTACATTTAAGTTTCTAACTATCACTGTTTGGCATACATTGTTAAAAATGACACAAATATTATATATAATCTTAAATGCACCATATGAAGCACAATTAAATTAATCTTAATTATATGATTATAATTTTTGGAAACATTCATTTAGTTATAAATACTGTTCAATACATATCGATTCAGATCTAACAGGAAAATTACTTTTGATATACTCTGTTAAAAATGAAAAAAAATTATGTTTATATGAACACATTTAATGCAAAACAAATATTTTCCTTTATTCAACATATATTCTTTTTAATTTTCTATCAGAAGATTAAGAGGTTGGATATGATAAGACTGTAATGAAACAATCAAGATGTCTAAAATACCGTTAAACTTCAGGTAACTGAGAAGTTATCTACTCTATTATTTTATTTTAGGAGAAGTTTACGTAATCCATATTGTTTAAATTAAAAGCATTGAAAGTTATTTTTAGCATTGATATATCTTTATATTTATGTATTTGCCTACGTAAAGAAAATCAAATTTAGATACATATATAATTATATGCTAGTAATTTGTAAAGAAGAGCTATATTTACGTTTGTAAGTCATATATTTAAATTTAGATGCCACTTGCATTACACCTATTGCATTCCTAATTTTGAAAAAAAAAGTTGCAAAGTAGCTATAAACATAACGTTCTATACGATAAATATAATTTTAATTTCAAAAATTAAGTTTAAGAAAATTTAAAAATTTAATAATTCGAATTTTATCCATAATATTTATAGAAATATTCTGCATCACTTAACATTTGCAAGGTTTTATTCGTAAAAAAATATACTCATTCTGTATAGTAAATACCTTCAATTTGTAAAATGTAATATATTAGTATTATGGATAAAGTGGATTTTGCGGAAATTGTATCAAATTCCTAAAACACTTCATTTCGATACAAATACAAGCACGAATATTTTTTTCTATCTGTGGCACGGCTCATTTTTTTACAATTTCAGAATTCTATTTTCGAACATTCTATTTGTCAAATCTTTTTAGATAATTTCATTTAATAATAATTATTTATGGTTGCTTTAAATAACAAAACTACATTTTATACGACACGTCGATAAACACATGCAGAGAATATCCAATAATTGAACAGTATATAAACTTCATCCCAATTGAAGTCTAATAAAAGTTTGTATAGTTGTGTTGAAGTTTTGTTAAAAGACACTGTTGAACTCTTGGAGTACATTCAAAAATGGAGTCGGCCTTCAAAGCACACTTTTCATTCAGCATGAATTTCAATGATTGCTGTTGAAAGAGTTCTGCCATGGAAGTAAAGTAATCCATAAAAAAAACAATATCGGATACCGACATTCTTCTCATATAACAAGAATTCTCAATTCTCCCCATGTTCTTTTATCTTTAAAATTGAGGTAGATACGAATAAAAGAAGAAAGAAAAAAGAACGATCAAAGTGGCTTTCGAAGAGTATCAAAACACGAAATGTCTACAGAAGGCGTTTTTTCCAACACTTTAAATTTTTTTTTTAAAAAAAGCCATTTCGGTATTGCAAGGAGAATACAGTTTTTACGTTTATTTTTCGACCAAAACTTTCTGTACATTTTTGAGGGAGAAAACTAGAGAAACGATACATATATTCTTTCCTTTTTTTTTTTTTGTCCCTACTATCTTTTCTATTCCAAGAAAATCCGAAAATGGCGTTCCAAAAAGAATCTTTTCTTATCCATGATGGCGTTCTTTCTTTCATCGCAAACGATATCGGTTTGAGACGCTTTAAAACTCATATCGAACAGAGCTTTAAAGTGTAATATCGTAGATTCGTGAAAGAGAAGCTGAATGACGTCACAGTCGTACGTTGAATACTGTCGGAATGGACCATCTAATGGTTTGCTGGCCATCGCTACTGCACGTGCATTCCTTTACTTTGGGTCATAAGAAAAAAAAGGTGAAAGAAATATATATGGGTTAAACTGAAAAAAAAAGATAAATGTTCAGTAAAATATAGGTTACTGAAAATAAGAAAAGTGAAGTGAAATACTTATAAACAGCAGAAGAGCCATATGAACCAATGTAATAGCGAATATTTGCCACTGAATGGCGTAGATTCATTTTTTCATTGAAGGACAAATATTTAAAATAAAAACATTATTCTATTTGCTGTTAAACCTATAATACGGCTCTATCGTGATTTTTCTTTCTACTAATCCTTGGTATTATTGGTTAACTTAACTAACTTAAATATATAATATTGTTTCAATAAGAATATCTCCCAATGAAGGAAACATCATTAATATAGATTAGAAAATTATTATTTAAGAGAATAGGATTAAGTAGATGCATTTATAAGCAGCAAATAATTTGATACCGTGCTTAGAGGCAGAGTGAATGATCATAAATTATCGGTGAAGACATCAGAATACCGCCTTCGATGAGTAAAGAGACAAAGTCCCAAATTAGTGAGATTCCAAAAAGAATCAGTGAACCGGACCCCTCATTCAAAGTTCTATAAAGGCTAGGAACTAATTGCTCTCTCACAGTTAAGTACCTAGCTGTAATATAAATATTTAGAATCAGATGTGGGTAGGAATTAATCTTCAGGTTTAGGTACAAATATCGTGTGATTAGATTATTTTGAAGTCCTAATGAACTAAAGTTGAATAACTCCAGGGTTTAACTTCATTAATGACTCTTAAATATTAATAAATATTGAAAAATGTATAAAATAATACCAGAGTGATATGAACATTTGTCGTATATTTTATTTTATTCCATACGTGCACGTCAAGAATTTATAATGCATTCATAATACATTGCCAAAACATTCTAAGAAAACCACAAATTATAGAAATGTATGAAATTTATGTATATTGCGTCATATAAAATTCAATTAATTCTCGTTCTACGCAATTTCGGAAGCGGGAAAGAGAATGGGTCTTCTGGTTTGTTGGAAGAAAGGAAAGTACAAGAAAGGCCTTGAGATAACATTCCATCGAAGGTTGTCGTATGGAATAATACAGCCCACAAGAAAAGGAATTCAGCAATCCACAATTTATATACTGTATTTTCCTCCCTTCAATTTCATAAGGATTTAATTTACCATGCATAATTAGTTTAGAAAACATGTATTGTCCTAATCATATAGAAGTTTATTGGTATATTAAACATCATAATTACATAGAATTTAGTATTATTCAGATAGTTATAGGGAAAGCTTAATTGATTTTTCTGTTGTTGATAAGGTTTTAGAATGGTGTTGTATTGATTTTTCTGTTGTTGATAAAGTTTTAGAACGCGCGCGCGGTGTTCTATTGATTTTCCAATTATTGAGATACTATACAAAATTTAATTTTCTTATTGTTGAAATAATTAAAGAAAGTTTCAGTTAATTTTCATATTATTATGTTAGTTACAGAACATATTAAATGAATTTTTTTTTATTATTGAGATACTTTTAGAAAAGTTCGGTAGAAATTTTTAAATTATATGATGATGAGAGAAACTATTTGAAGGTAGCTTTCGGAGACAGATTTTTATATTGCGTTGAAGAAGTTAAACCTTTCTATATATGTTACAATTTTAATTCATTTGGGGAAAGATACAACCTAACATCAGCAATTTTCGATTGGCTAGATTATAGAATTTTGTACAAAAAAGAATTTAAGAATGATCTCTTGAGCATTTCAAGAAAAATCATAAGAATTTTGTATCATTGTAGATATGCGATGAAACGTATGAAAACGTGAACATGCTTGATTAAAAAAATATGTACCATTTCACTGTCAGAAATTTAAAATAATTTTTGTGAGAAATTAAAGCTTTAAGTTAGCTGTTTCATCAATTAAGGATTCAGAATGTGAAGCTTTAATTGATGAAGCAGCTAAAACAATTTACAAAAACTACCAGCAAATTACTAACTATATAATATCTCGTTTCGTAACAAAGTACAGTAAATATGAATAAAGTTTTTCATGATTTTTTCAATAGATTTTAAGCTACTATCTTGCAAATTACCATAATTTGGAACAGTTATTTGATTTTATTAGACAGGTTATCTTTATGTTGAAGACGACAATGTATTCAAAGAAAGAAAATGAGATTCCAGTAAAAAACATCTGACTATTAAAATCAATTAATTAATAGATCCAAGACACGCCAAGAATCTTCCAGAATATCAGGGATTCCATGCAACACTGATAAGATGACTGAATGAGTGCATGTAGTCGAAATTTCGAAAGACGTCTGCAGTGTGTCTGCTTCTTATCAATGTGAATTTTAACATTAAAATACTTTGTGTTATACTTAAGTATTAGAATTCCTATAATTCCATTCTTTGTTTTTTGACCCTAATCCCTACTGAAGGACTTTACGTCTCTGCAGTGCCATATGATTCCATATATATGTATATATACACACACACACACACACACATATATATATATATATATATATATATATATATATATATATATATATATATATAAATGTGCAGAAATTAATTCCAGGTTCTTCATACTATTTAATGACTTCAACATAGCCTTGATTTTTTATTTGGAAGTAGGCACCCCACTCGCTTTCATATTTCGCTTTCATTCCCACATTTATTTAAAAAAAATTTTTTTTTGTTATTCAAAATCCCAAAATAATTTATGGAATTTATTGATTTCAGAACATTTTTCACTGAAAATGTATAATAAGAATACTTTATAATTTAAAATAAAAGATGGGTAAGATAATATGTATTTAAAGCACATTTTTTGTAACAGGTAGCGTACTATTACTTCTGTTAAACAAAAGTATGATTTAGATGTTTACCAACCTAATTACACATTATTAAAGAATAAGTAAAATACAGTGGTACCTTGAGATACGAATGTCCTAATATACGAATATTTTGAGATACAACATGAAATATTCTAAAATTTATATCTCGACATACAACGAAAAATTTGAGATACGAATTTGCGATGTGCAATAATTGCAAAGGTGATCCATAGAAGGTGATCCATGGTCTACTGCTTAAGTGTGTCCTTCTGTTGGATAATGCTCCCGCTCACCCTCCTGGCCTTGAGGATGACCTTTTAGATGAATTTAAATTTATTAAAATTGTCTATCTGCCACCCAATACAACGTCTACCCTTCAGCCCATGGATCAACAAGTTATCTCCAATTTTAAGAAACTTTTCACGAAACATCTTTTCAAGCGTTGCTTTGAAGTTACCGAAAATGCGAACCTAACATTGAGGGAGTTTTGGAAGAATCATCACAACATTGTGATCTGTCTTAAGCTTACAGATATTGCCTGGCAAGGTGTTACCAAAAGAACATTGAACTCAGCTTGGAGAAAATTATGGCCATATGTTGTTTTAAAACGATAAGGTTTTGAGGGATTCGAACCTATTGAGGAGGAGATCGTATCCATTGGTCGCTCCATTGGCCTAGAGGTAGACGAGGCAGATGTTGCTGATCTCATTGAGGAGTATGCTGAAGAATTCACGACGGAAGAGCTGAAGGAGTTACAGAAGATTTCTTCCTCGGAGGTAATGATGGAACTCAGCAGTGAGGAGGAGGTCAAGCCGGAGGAGGAACTTACTTTATTAGAAATTAGTGATATCCTTGGCAAGTGGCAGGAAGTGTCCAATTTGGTGGAGAAAAGACAACCAGCGAAATTGTCTACAGGGAGTGCGAGTGCCTTATTTGATGATAGGTGTCTAACATTCTTTCGTAACATTTTAAAAAGAAGGCAGAAACAGACCTCTCTTGATCGTTACCTTGTGAAGGTCTCACGCAGTGAAAGTCAGGAAAGTGAGGACAAAAAGGCCCGACTTTAAAGTGATGATTAATAAACATTGTGTGTTATTAATATATTAATAAATAAATTAATAAACATTATGTGTGT